>RJWK010016674.1:0-35094 GCA_004363435.1 Platanista minor
TGCGGTACGCGGGCCTCTCACTGCTGTGGCCTCTCCCGTTGCGGAGCACAGGCTCCGGACGCGCAGGCTCAGCGGCCATGGCTTACGGGCCCAGCCGCTCCGCGGCATGTGGGATCCTCCCGGACCAGGGCACGAGCCCCCGTCCCCCGCATCAGCAGGCGGACTCTCAACCACTGCGCCACCAGGGAAGCCCCTGGAGGTTTGTACCTCTTAATCCTCTTCACCTATTTCACTCAGCCCCCTCCCTCTGCCAACCACCTGTTTGTCCTCTATATCTATGAGTCTGGTTTTGTTTTGTTTGTTTGGTTTTGTGTTTTAGATTCCACACTTAAGTGAGTTCATGTGGTATTTGTCTTTCTTTGACTCATTTCACTTAGCATAATACCCTCTAGGTCCATTCATGTTGTTGCAAATTGCAAGATTGCATTTTATTTATGGTCCAATGCTATTCCATTATATATATATCTATATATACATATATACATATATCACATTTCCTTTATCTATTCATCTATTGACAACACTTCGGTTGCCTCCATACCTTGGCTATTATAAATAATGCTGCAGTGAACATCGGGATGCATGTATCTTTTTGAATTAGTGTTTTTGTTTTCTTTGGGTAAATACCCAGAAGTGGGATGGCTAGATCATATGGCAGTTCTATTTTTAATTTTTTGAGGAACCCACATACTAGCTATAAAGTTTGAGGATGGCTCCTCTGAGGCCCTGGAGTACTGGAGTGGGTTGTGCCAGATAGCTGGGCTTCTAGGTCAAAATCAGGACCCCTGTCCTCTGGCAGGCCCTCTGGAAGGATTTCACAATTGAGACACCCTTCTCACATGGCTCATTATTTGTGACCGGCAGTGACACCACTGCCGTCCCCTGTCTGTCCCCTGTGCTGTGGTACAGGGAGGTGCCCAGCATGGGATTAAGACACAAGGTGGGGCTTCCCTGGTGACGCAGTGGTTAAGAGTCCGCCTGCCGGGGGGGGGGGGGGGGGGGGGGGGGGGGGGGATGCAGTTCGAGCCCTGGTCTGGGAGGAGCCCACATGCCGCGGAGCACCTAGGCCCGTGCGCACCACAACTGCTGTCTCTGTGCTCTGGACCCGCAAGCCACAACTACCGAGGCCTGCGCCTGGAGCCCGTGCTCCACAACAGGAGAGGCTACTGCAATGAGAAACTGCGCTGCGGCAAAGAGTAACCCCCACTCGCCGCAACTGAAGAAAGCCCATGCGCAGCAGTGAAGACCCAACGCAGCCAAGAATAAATAAATGAATGAATGAATTTTTAAATAAAGACACACGGTGGGCTTGGTGTCGGCAGGTTTGAGCCATGGCTCCATCACTAGCTTGGTGATCTCTGACCTCAGTTTCCCACATGGAAAGTGGGGGCAGGTTCCATCCCCTCTCAGTGGGTTCTGTGGGAAACCCAGGCTGGGACACTGACTTAGGGGCATGGAAGAAGACCCTGGGGGCTGTGAGGGTGGTTTCTCTTCTCTTCCATCTCCAGGTTTTCCTTTTTGTTTTTCCCCCACGGTTGTCTTGTCTTTCTCTTTCCCTCTCTCCTCTTCATAGCCCTGCCTGCTCCTCTTGGTTCCAAAGTGTGCACACACAGATGCACATGTGTGCACACAACACATGTACACCGTATACATGTGTGCATGACAGATGCATGCACACACAAGCACAACACATGCATGTGTACACACACCTACACACACACATCACGCACATTTAGATATACACACACCTATCCACGCATATACGTATGCACGATACACCTGTACACACACACAGGCACACACCTGGGAGCTGCTGCCAGTTCCCTAGGATGCACATTCCTCCTTTAAAAGTTCCTTTCGTTAAAATGTGAGCGCTTAGGGCTTCCCTGGTGGCGCCGTGGTTAAGAATCTGCCTGCCAGTGCAGGGGACACGCGTTCGAGCCCTGGTCCAGGAAGATCCCACATGCCACGGAGCAACTAAGCCTGTGTGCCACAACTACTGAGCCTGCACTCTAGAGTCCGCAAGCCACAACTCCTGGAGCCCGCGCACCTAGAGCCCGTGCTCCACAGCAAAGAGAAGCCACTGCAATGAGAAGCCTGCGCACCGCATCGAAGAGTAACCCCCGTTAACCTCAACTAGAGAAAGCCCGTGTGCAGCAACAAAGACCCAACACAACCAATAAATAAATAAGTAAAAATAAATAAATTTTTAAAAAGTGTGAGCATTTAAAACCATACAGGAAAATGCAGAGAGTGATATAGGGAATGCCCTCCATTCACAGTGCACGGTTAACATTTTTCATACTGTGGACTCAAGCATGTCCTCCCCACGTTGGTTTCTTCTTCCTCCAAGTGTGGGGTCCCACCATCTGCACTGCGGGGCTGCGTTGTGATATGTTTTCACGTCCTCTGTGTTTGAGTTGTGTTGGTTCTGCACCTGCTCTGTGCTGATACTCGGAGACCCCGCTCCCTCCTTTACCTGATGTTTGGTTCCATCCTGTCACTGCCACAGTGTGTTGGACTATTTCCTTATCGAGCATGTGAGGTGTTTCCAACTTTTTATGCTTGGAAGTCTTTTATTGGTCCCTGTGTTGTGTGCAACCAAAATATGTACATAAATTGAAATTAGAATCTTTAAAAGGGAGAATTTTTCTCCTGGTTTGAGTGGCCATTACAAATATCCAGTTGGTCAAAGCATCACAAATATTACAGTTTTTATAAATATCAAACATAAATACTAAAAAAAAAAAAAATTGAACATATATGTCTTAAGTCAGTGGATAGGCTGCTTTCCCCCCAGTTAATTCATGTAGTCACTGTTGAATAGAACCTGTTGCTGGAATGAGACGGCTCAGCAGCACTTCTAGTTCTGTTTTTCGTTTTAAGTTAAGAAACTTTGTTCACATAAATAAAGTAGATGGGAATTAACAGGGGTTTGATTTAGCAATAGCATCTAATTCCAAGTTATTTGCCAAAAAATAGAAAGATCATATAAAGATCTAATACCAAAAAAAATTGTTGATGATTTACCAGCTGACAACTGAAGTGCTTCCAGTTCATAATAACAGCCTTGTTGAGATATAATTCATATGCTACACACTTCACCCTTTTAAAATGTACAATCCAGTGGTTTTTCCAGAACGTGGTTCCAGTTTTGTGATTTTATGGTCACTGCTCTAACATCCTTGTCCCATGTCTCCAGTCTTTTTTTTTTGGCTGCGTTGGGTCCTCGTTGCTGTGCGCGGGCTTTCTCTAGTAGCGGCGAGTGGGTATACTCTGCGTTTCAGTGCACGGGCTTCTCATTGCAGTGGCTTCTCGTTGCAGAGTATGGGCTCTAGGCACGTAGGCTCAGTAGTTGTGGCTCACGGGCTCTAGAGCGCAGGCTCAGTAGTTGTGGCTCACGGGCTCTAGAGCGCAGGCTCAGTAGTTGTGGTGCACGGGCTTAATTGCTCTACGGCATGTGGGATCTTCCCAGATCCGGGCTCGAACACGTGTCCCCTGCATTGGCAGGCGGATTCTTAACGACTGCGCCACCAGGGAAGTCCCCCTCCAGTCTTTCTAAAATATTTTTTCTTGTTTTAAAGCAATACATGTTAGGGAATTCCCTGGTGGTCCAGTGGTTAGGACTCCGCCCTTTCACTGCCAAGAGTGCGTGTTTGATTCCTGGTCCAGGAACTAAGTTCCCACAAACCTCGAGGTATGGCCAAACATTAAAAAAAAAAAAAAAAAAGGCAATACACATTAATTGAGAAAAGAAACAGTTAAAGCCTCCCCCAGAAAACCCTAGCCCCCCAAAAAAACCCCTCATCTGTTGCCTCTTAATCCAGAGGTTTCTGTTTGTAGCATTTATACCTCTGAAGTTATTAAAGCTTAAAACTACACTAAGACGTGCAGGCCTCCTGTGTATTGTCAGGTTGTGGAAAGAGCTGTGGAGGAGAATAAAGCAAGGAAGGGGGCTGGGAGTTGGGGGGTCAGCAGGCAGGGTGGGAGGGCGGAAGTTGCAAACTTTAAAAAGAATGATCAGGGCTTCCTGGGCCCGTGAGCCATGGCTGCTGAGCCTATGTGTCCGGAGCCTGTGCTCTGCGACGGGAGAGGCCACAATAGTGAGAGGCCCGCATACCGCAAAAAAAAAAAAAAAAGAATGATCAGAAGAGGCCTTGTTGAGGAGGACACATGAGGTCTAAGGTTCAAGGGGCAGACTCTTGGGGAAGAACTTCATAAGGAGAGGAAACAGCAAGTACAGAGACCCTGGGGTGCGGATGGTGTTGGCAGGGTCTGCCGTAGGCCATGGGGAGGAGTCTGGGACTTGTTTTGGTGTGATTAGGGAGGCATCAGAAGGCCCCTCATTATGAACACTGGGATGTGGGAAACAGCCTTTGGGGCTGTGGAAGTGGGGAGACCGGGGAGTGGATTGCAGGACTCCAGCAGTAGATAGTGGTGGTGTTGAGCAGCGTGGTGGCCACAGAAAAATGTTATTTTCAGGAGCCCAGAGAGGGTCACTCAGACTGGATTTCGAAGCCCATCATGTTAGTTATCTCTTGCTGAGTAAGAAATTCAAAATTTAGCCATTTATAACAATAAATGCTTATTATCACGGTTTCTGTGGGTCAGGAATTTGGGAGTGGCTTCGGTGGGTGGTTCTGATTTAGGGTCTCCCCTGAGGTTGCCGTCAGCCGGGCTACAGGGTCTGATTCCCACGTGGTTCCCTCCCAGGGCTGACAGGTTGGTGCTGGCCAGTGGCTGGAGGCCTCAGTTGGTCACTACATGGACCCCTTCATGGGACTGTTTGAGTGTCCAGCACGGCAGCCGGCTTCCTCCCCTAGAGCCTTGGAAGTCCCATTCTGTCAATTCCACAGTGTCCTGCTGGTTATACAGGTCAGCCCGGTTCAGTCTGGGAAGTCTCCCCAGAGACATGAATACCAGGAGGTGAGAACATGGGGCCTTCTTAGAGGAGAACCTCCTCACCCACTTTCTGCTTGTGGAGCGGAAATTCTGGAGATTTGTTGGACATAATGTGATTGGGCCTTGGGGTCCCCCAGGGAGAGGTGGGAGCAGGATTTTCCGGGCCAGGGGCCTGTCTATGCCTGGAGGGCTTTGCAAGGATGGCTGGGCCCCAGGCCTAGTTCTGCCCCGCCTGGAACCTTCCCTCCAGACCAGTGCTGCTCGGCCTCTGGATCCGCCTCAGGGCCTGTGAGCAGCCTGGAGGTCCTGGCAGGGTGGGGCCCAGGCACCCGCTGGGCTTCCGTGCACCCTCTGTCACATGCCACTGCGGCCCTGACTTGTCACAGAGCCTAGTGCATGTGACTTTGCTTGTTGGCTGTGCTGTGTGCCATTGTCAGGGCCTAATCATAGTCCTGGCGGACCAGGTGGCTCCGAGCTGGCTTCCCCCAGAGCTCCCAGCTGACACCCCTCTCACCTGCCCTGTGATTCGGGCTCAAGGTTGGGTGGGCCACAGGCCCACCTGTCCAGAAACAGGTCCAGAGACTGCCTGTGCCCCACCCCAATAGGACCAGTGTGGGAACAACCACCTTTTTTTTTTTTTTTTTTTTTGCGGTACGTGGGCCTCTCACTGCTCTGGCCTCTCCCATTGCGGAACACAGGCTCCAGACGCGCAGGCTCAGCGGCCATGGCTCACGGGCCCAGCTGCTCCACGGCGTGTGGGATCTTACTGGACCAGGGCATGAACCCGTGTCCCCTTCATCGGGAGGCAGACTCAACCACTGCGCCACCAGGGAAGCCCGGAACAACCACCTTTTTAAAGCCTTTGCACATTAAAATCCACTGATGCTCTCAGTGCAGTAGACGGGACTGAGTGCAAATCCCAGGTGATTTTGGAAGGGCCCAGGTGCTTAGTCTTTTTATTCTGATAAGTGCACCACGAGTGGTTCATGTTCGGTGAAAAGATCTATCATGGAGCAGAACGTCTGGGCTTTTGTCCATGCCGTACCTGCTCCCAGCTGACTTCTCAGCAGCTTTTTGGGTGCGTCCTTTTGACCATTCTCTGTGTACTCACAACTTGCGTTATGCATGCCTAAGTGTGTGCGGTTACCTCTCAAAAGGGGTTTTGGAATGCATCCAACGAATATTCCGTGACCATCTTTCTGTGTCAGTATCCAGGTCTGTTTGATGCTCTTTAGCAGCTATTATATGGTGTTCCATAAAATCAGGAGTATTGTATTTATTTAACTAATCACCACTTTATTCTTTTTCTCTCACTGCAGTTGGCTTTGTCTGGTTCCTGGTCCACACGTGGGTTGGGGTTACGCCCTGGCCTGATATGTTCTGGCTATGTTCCCTGCAGTCAAGAGCCACCAGGCTGTACTCCTTGTTCTGGGCCTCCCGGCCTAGGCAGCCAAGGCTGTGTCCCGCATAACTGGCGTTGTGGTTCTCAGGAAGGGCACACAGATCCATGCAGGGCGCCCACCAAAGCTCAAGGGCCCAGAATTCCCTCTGGTCCACAAAATTCACAGGGCCCTCTGGTTACCTGGCCTTTCTCTGTGCCAGAGAGAAACGGGGGACAGTGGGCAAGTATCAGATCAGGAAGCTTGGGGGAGCCGGTACTTATAGTGTTTCCCCAGCAAGACTGTGAGCTCAGTTCTTTGAAGCTGACCCATGTCCGATGCCTTGTAGCCATCTAGTTTTACAAGAAACGTGAATTTAGTGCCTAAGTGTGCCAGGGATGTATAGCCTCAGTCCTCATGGAGGGGAGTCAGATAGAAATGAAATAACTCAGGTCCACACAGTTTTAAACTGTGGTCAGCACTGAGGTGAAAAAGTACTCAGGGCTTGGATTTGGGGTGGCGAGGCTGATTTAGTCTGGGCGTATGAGAAAGTGTATTCATTTCTATGGCCGCTGTAACAAAGTGCCACAAACTGGGTGATTTAAAACAACAGAATTTATTCTCACAGTTCTGGAGGCCAGAAGTCCAGAATTGAGGTGTCCACAGGGTTGGTTCCTTCTGAGGCCTCTAGGGGAGGCTCCTTCCCACCTCTCCCAGCTTCTGGAGGCTCGAGGAACTCCTTGATCGTAGCCGTGTCACTCCAATCTCTGCCTCTGTTGTCAGACAGCTTTCTTCCCTTTGTGTGTGTCTGTGTCCACATCTCCCTCTTTCTCTTATGGAGACACCGGTCACTGGGTTTAGGGGCCCTCATCCAGTCTGGCTCCTGTTAACTGGATTCCATCTGCAAAGCCCCTATTTCCATACAAGGTCACAGGTGCCAGGGGTGAGGACTGGGACATGTCCTTGTAGGGGACGCAGTTCAACCTGCTGCAGAAGGAAGTGATATTGGAGTGGGGGTCTGGATGAGTCCAGGAGTGGGGAGGAGAGGTCCTGGGCCAGGCGGAGGGGCTGAGGCTGTGTCTGGAGCTGGCCTTTCTCAGGCTGAGCTTCTCGGCCATGAGATGCTCCCATTGGGCTGTATTGAGCCTCATCATCTACAGTTGTGTTTCCTTTTTTAACCAGGAAACTACTTTGCCTCCCACTTTTTCATGGGAGGTGAGAAATTCGACACCCCCCACCCTGAAGGTTACCTCTTTGGAGAGAACATGGATCTGAACTTCCTGGGCAATCGCCCAGTCCAGGTGGGTCTCGGTGGGGCTGGGCACATGGGCAGTGGTGGCAAGGCCCCTGGCTGTGAGCAGGCACCGAGTCCCCAAACGGGGCAGAGGTGCCATCTGGACGTGTGCATGTGATGTGTGCATGAGGCCTGTCCCCCCTTAGAGGCTGGATGGTTGAGGGTTGGTCCCTGGGGTACAGAGCAGCTGCTACTGAACCCAGTGCATCCAGACTGTGGGGCTGAGCAAGGCTCTGGATTTCATCCCAGGCCTCTTGGATGATTGTCTTTAAAAAGAGAAAAGAACATCCACATTCCATAGAGCAGTGGGCAAGAGATGTGATCCAAAGCAGAAATGCAAATGGCCAGGACCGTTTTTTACAAGTTCGCCCTCACTAGTCACCAAAGGAGTGCACTTCATACACTGCTGTCCCTTCGTTCAACACACATTTGGCACCTGCTGTGTACCTAGGACTCTTCCAGGGGCTGGAAGGACAGACCCTGCCCTGTTTAGTATGTGGGGTGCAGGCAATAAAGAAGGGAATGTTTGATGGATGGAGACTAAAGATAGAGAGAGGGCTGTGGGGGATTGCTGAGCAGGGGCCTGGGTTTTGCATCTTGAGATAATGGTCCCCTGTGTGGCCAAGGGCCCAGGCAGGAGGCCCTCTCTCTCAGGAGACACTGGACTCTGTCCCCTAAGGTTGCTGAGTCCTGGGCCTGGTGGGGGTGGTACCCCCTGGACCAGGGGTCTCCAGGCTGTTTTAGCTGTAGAGCAGCTGGTTGACATGAAGTCTTGGTCCTTTAACTGGCCTGGGGCCCGGAGTGCTGGTCCCCCACCCATGGGGCCCGTGGGGCTTCCGCGTTGTACTGAGCTGCCCACCCTCCCGAGTTTGTGACAGCAGGAGCAGAACCTGCCTTCCACGTCTTTGCAGCCTTGGCTCAGACCTAGGCCTGGCTCTGCAGGCCGCCTGTAGATCTGTTGTCTTGTGTCACTTTCTCCTTGAGACCACCGTAGAGTCACCTGCAGTTGTGAGAAGTGATGGAGAGACCCCGAGTGTCCTTTACCCGGCTTCCCAGGGACAACATCTGCTGAGACTCAGTGCGTTGTCACCAGCAGGAGACTGGCCCTGTGCCCAAGCCTTCCAGACACCACCAGTTTTACAGCACCCCTGTGTGTGTGTGTGCGTGCCTGTGCGTGCGTGCCTGTGTGGGCGCAAGTCCCTTCCGAAATCTGTATTGACCATCGTCCTCGTGTGGAGAGCCTACCTTGTTCAGGGCAGCAGTGAGACAGCAGGTCCCACCTCCAGGAACGTGGCCTGAGAGCCCCAACCCTAACCTCTGCCCCGGGGACCCAGCTGAGGGTCCTTCCTGCAACTGGGGACCCAGAATCCTCAGGGCAGTTCCAGCCCTGCTCTCCCACGTGCTGGCCGTGTTGCCTGTGTTTTCCTTGGATGTGGATGAGGGGAGTGCTGTCCTGTGGTCAGTGCGAGGGCCCAGGATGACCAGGCAGGGTTGTGACCATTGCTCTGATGAAGCCCTGTTTTCCCTCCGCTGCCATGCCCTGGGGATTACCTGGAATTGCTCTTTTCCCTCCTAGTTTCCTTACGTCACCCCTGCCCCCCATGAGCCTGTGAAGACACTGAGGAGCCTGGTGAACATCCGCAAAGACTCCCTCCGGCTCGTGAGGTAACCCTTCTCCCCGGCCCTATGCTGTGCTGTGGCCCCCCGTGGGCCCCCTGGTGCTTAGGAAAGAGTGGCCCCGGGCCCTACTCCCCCTTGTGTAGAATCAGGACTCGATTCCAGAGCTGCCTCTGGGGGAGGGTGGGGAAGGGAGGGGCCCGCAGGTTCTGCCTGTGGAACTTCAGCCTTAAGCTGGGCCTCAGCCTGGCGCCTGTGCCCCAGGGGCATTGGGCGGGGTCTGGAGACAGTCTTGGTTGTCACAGCTGGGGGTGGGCAAGGGCGATGCTCCTGGCATCTGGCAGCTGACAGGGACCAGGGATGTCGCTCAGCACCCTACGGCGCTCAGCACACCCCCACTGCCACGAGCAGTCCAGCCGGCACGTCAGTGGGCTGAGAAACTGCCTCAAACCTGGAAGACTTGAGGGATCAGGGCCATTTCTAAACCTAGAGGACTAGTTTCCCTTTCTGTGGGCAGAAGACAAGGGAAGAGGACCCTGCGTTGTTGGGCCTTGTTGTCCAAACAGGGAACGGCCTCCACGTTCCTAGAAAGGTGGGATGCAGCCAGGCAGCTTACTCTGGGGCCCCCGCGGGGGCGGGGGTGCTGTCTGGGGCGGGGACACCCTCGCAGGCGCGGCCCCTGACCTGCCCTGATCCTGTGTCTCCCCGGCAGGTACAAGGACGGTGCTGACAGCCCCACTGAGGACGGCGAGAAGCCCCGAGTCCTCTATAGCCTGGAGTTCACTTTCGATGCCGACGCCCGGGTGGCCATCACCATCTACTGCCAGGCAGTGGAGGAGTTCCTGAATGGGACGGCTGCGTGAGTCCCCGTGGGGCCTGGAAGGCCCAGTGGTTCTGCTTCTGTCTGTATTGTATATTTGAACTTTCGGAGCTTTGATTTGAAATAGGGGCTTGCTGGCCCCCAAAGTTTGAAATCTGCAACTTCAGCACAACCACGGCAGGCTTGCCTCCAGGCTGCAAGGCCAGACCCAGGCAGGATGGGCAGAAATGCACCCACTTCCGTCCTGTCGGAGGAAACCCCTCGGAGGCCAGACTTGATCCGGGGGTGGAGTGGTGGCTGAGAGCTCGGGCTGTGAGTCCCTGTTCGTGTAAGAGCAGCCCCTTCCCCAGTGTCAGTCTCAGGCTGGATGTGCCAAGGCCCTCAAGAGTGTCCTTTGTCCTAGAGACTGAGTGAGGCCCCAGGGACAGCAGGTGTGGGGAGGTGGGTGAGGCTCCTGGGTTGGATTCCTGCATAGGGAGATGCCAGAGCTTACCGGGATTGAAAATGTGTGTGCTGCTTGACTCAGCCATTCCTTTCCTGGGAATTTATCTTGGGGACATGCCTGCATGTGTGGTTAAGATGTGTGCAGAGGAGAGTCCTGGAAGCTTTGTTTGGAATAGCAAGATGTTGGCGACCGCCTGGTGTCCACCAGTGGGGGCCTGGTTGGATCAATTAGAGTAAAACCGTGGTGGAACCCATGGAGTGTCCCAAGAACATGGCACCTCCATCTGTGATGACTGTGGGACAGCTTCGGGCACACGAGTGGTCGGAGCAGAGTGTAGGTGGACTGCTGTTTGAATATTAAAGAAGAAACACCTGCTCATACAGGCGTGATTATGCCTCAGCTTTCCCAGGAATGACACACGGGTTGTGGATGGGGCAGAGAAGCAGGTGGCTGGGAGCACGCGTGAGGCTGGGGCTGGGGGTCACTTTGCACTGTGCATTTTTGTACTGTATTCATTCAAAAATGTCTACAAACCATAAAAGCCAAATGGAAAGGTGTAGCCAAGTCTGGAAAGGTAGCAGTAATTGGGCAGGTGTGGGCTCTGGGAGAATGGGACGTGGCAGAGCGTTTGTCTCACTGTCCTTTCTCTCTTGGCCCCTTCAGGTACACCCCCAAGAGCCCGGCCCTGCAGTCTGAGACTGTCCACTACAAGCGGGGGGTGAGCCAGCAGTTCTCCCTGCCCTCCTTCAAGATCGACTTCTCGGAGTGGAAGGATGATGAGGTAACATCTTGTCTGGGCCCCCCTTTCCCCTGGCCCCTCCCCGAGTTCCTTCCCCTGGAGGAGGGCAAGCACAGTGGGGCTTGTTCACTCGGATTCCTCACGTGGTTGATAAGTGTCAGGAATGGCTGCTGACCAAGGTCTGTGTGCCCAGTTGGGGTACCTGGACAGTGGATGGCGGTCGGTGCAGGCATTGGCTGGACTGGATGATCATGGCCGGATGGAGCAGCAGCAATTAGAAGCTCCGTATGGGCTCTGGTCTGGTTGTCAGGGCCGCAGGGCTGCAGCGTGGCAGGATGCTTCCCACCCAGTGGTTCTGTAGCTAAGGACAGTGATTTACACTATGTGGAGGGTGCTCACTGCAGCTCTGTCTGTAATAGTAAATTGGAAACAATCTACATGTCCGTTACAGAGGTATCGCTTGGTTCACTGACATCATGGGAACCCCCTTTATGTATAATGGGGACACCATAGTCCAGCTCCGTTCTGGGATGTCGTGAGCCTTAAAGTAGCTGATAGAGCTTATGTCTGCTGTACGTGCTGATGTGGAAGCACCTCCTGGGCTTGGAGAACAGCACATTACAGACAAATACCATGTAATCGCACATATGTGACAGCCACAGATGTGCACAAGACCACTTCTGCAGGTACATGTATGTGTACATAATCCTTGAGGAAAAGCCAGAGAAGGTTCCCCGTCAAGCTGAAGACAGTGGTTATTCTGTAAAGCATCTTGGTGTAAGGGAGACACATACATACACACTACCTGTGTACAGTGTGAGTATCAATACTGTGTACACCCCTGAATTATTTTGTTTTTTTTTTAAAACCTGGTTATTAAGGTAGAGTTTATATATCATAAAACTCACCCATTTTAAGTGTTCAATTCAGTGATTTTTAGTAAATCTGTGATCACAGCCATCACCACAATCCAGTTTTAGGATGTTTCTATCCTCCCAATAGGATCCCTCATGCCCTTTACAGTTAATCCCTGTTCCTGCCCCAGCCCCTGGCACTAATCTGCTTTCTGTCTCCCTGGATTTACCTGTTCTGGACATTTCATATGGATGGAACCATACAGTATGTGGCCTTTCATGTCTGGCTTCTTTGACTTAGCTGAATTCTCTAGTTTTTTTTGATAGAGGGTAGTCACGTATTATGTTACTGAAATACATGAGGGGGAAGGATTGGAGGTAGCAGGGCATGGTGTGGTGTGGGAATTGCCAGGAAGGTTCTGGATCATGGGTATGTCAGACGGTGAAGGCCACGCCCTGGTAGTTACTCCCGGCTGCGTGTGCTTGCTGATCAGGGCGCTTTGATGTCGAGCAACAGGAGCCCCCTCTGGTTTACCACGTGAGAAAGACAGGTCTTCTGGAAGCCAGGTGGGGCCGTCGAAGTCAAAGACCAAGCTGAATAGCAGTCCTGGGGGCCCCCTGCCCACAGCCCCGTGCCATCAGGATGGTTCCGTCCTTGTGTGTACACATTCCTGGTTCAGATGCCCAGCAGGTGCATCTGGTCCCACCCACCCTCCTGTGAATGGGGAGGGGCAGCTCCCCAAGGGCAGAGGGGCTGGGAGGGCAGGTGAGTGGGTGCCCCCACCTATGGTGACTGCGGGGCGGCTGGGCTGAGGCTGCATCTCAGCTTGGTGATCTCTGAAATAGCCCAGTCTTGGCATTTTGGCCCTGAAACATCCCCTGTGCATTTGCAGATGTGCTGCATCACCAACAGTTTGGATCACTTGTCCTGAGCGCACACCTGACTTGTAAGCCAGTCTTGGGTGCTCCACGAGGGCACCCCCTTTGCTCCCTCAGTGCATCAGGGAACCTGCGTCCTCAGCTTGTCAGCATGTGGCCTGTTGGGCCTGTCCAGTGTTGTTATCCAGGGACCCCGTCCTCATCTTTGCCTTCTCTGATTATCACTTCAGCTAAGATATTCTTTTTTTTTGGGGGGGGGCCACACCACATGGCTTGCAGGATCTTAGTTCCCTGACCAGGGATCGAACCTGGGCCCTCGTCAGTGAAAGTGCAGATTCTTAACCCCTGGACCGACAGAGAATTCCCACTAATATGTTCTTGAAATCAGCTCAGTTTTTCTTACAGGTGTTTTTTATTGTGATAGAATACACACAATATAGACTTACGTCAGTGACAGTGCATTCATAGTGTGTGATCACTGAGCAGTTCCAGGACGTTCTCATCACCCACAAGGAAGTCCTGCACGCATTAAGCAGTCACTCCCATTCCTTCCTCTATTACGTGTATTTTTATTTTTTTAAATTTTTTTAATTTTTAATTTATTTATTTTTGTCTGCATTGGGTCTTTGCTGCGTGAGGGCTTTCTCTAGTTGTGGCAAGCGGGGGCTACTCTTGGTTACGGTGCACAGGCTTCTCACTGCGGTGGCTTCTCTCGTTGCAGAGCACGGGCTCTAGGCACGCGGGCTTCAGTAGTTGTGGCATGCGGGCTCAGTAGTTGTGTCTCATGAGCTCTAGAGCGCAGACTCAGTAGTTGTGGCACACGGGCTTAGCTGCTCCGCGGCATGTGGGATCTTCCCGGACCAGGGCTCAAACCCACGTCCCCTGCATTGGCAGGTGGATTCCCAACCACTGAGCCACCAGGGAAGCCCTATGACATGTATTTTTAAATGGAAATTTCATCAGTCATTACTGTAGCTAGGAAACGGCTAAGCTTTGCCATAAATATGAAGGTTCTGGAAGTTAAGCTGTATGGAGAGCAGAAGGATGCTGTTACGTCCTGGCATGACGTCCTTGCCAGCTAAGGGCATTGAAGGGGGTGTTGGTAGGTGTTAGAGACGTGTCAGACACTCTGGCACCAAACTCAGGTTTCTCCTTTATACCAGGGTTTCTCAGCCTCGGTGCTGTAGACATTTAGGTTCTGAGTCATTCTCTAGCAGGGACTGTCCTGTGCTCTGTGGGATGTTGAGCAGCCTCCCTGGCCCCTGCCTACCAGTTGTCAGGAATGTCCCTTGCTGCAATTGTGACAACTGAAGATGTCTCCAGACACAGCCAGGCGTTCCTTCAGCTGCAAGCGTTGTGCCATCAGAGGCCTGGCCATCCTCCCTTTTTTTAGCCATTTGCCCCAGATTTGCCTGTTTAAAAATTATAACAGTAATGTATGCTTATAGTGAAATGTGCAAATTACACAGAATCTGTCAAGCAGAATGCTCCCAGTTCAGTCTCCTTTTCCAGAAGTGACCACTTCTGACCATGTGGGGTGTATATTCTAGACTTGCTCCTGTATGCATTTGTTTTTTACAAAAATGCAGTCATACTGTACAAATATTATTTTGTAGCTTGCTTTTTTTTTTTTCTCGGTACATGGGCCTCTCACTGTTGTGGCCTCTCCTGTAGTGGAGCACAGGCTCTGGACGTGCAGGCTCAGCGGCCATGGCTCACGGGCCCAGCCTCTCCGCGGCATGTGGGATCCTCCCAGACTGGGGCACGAAACCGTGTCCCCTGCATCCGCAGGCGGACTCTCAACCACTGCGCCACCAGGGAAGCCCTTTGTAGCTTGTTTTTTTAGAACAACTCATCGAGACATAATTTTCATACTATACATACACAACTTACCCTTTTATTTATTTTTTTTGTTTCTGTTTTAATAAATTTATTTTGTTTATTTATTTTTGGCTGTGTTTGGTCTTTGTTGCTGCACACGGGTTTTCTCTAGTTGTGGTGAGCAGGGGCTACTCTTCGTTGCAGTGCACGGGCTTCTCTTGTTGTGGAGCATGGGCTCTTGGGCGCACAGGCTTCGGTAGTTGTGGGACGCGGGCTCAGTAGTTGTGGCTCATAGGCTCTAGAGCACAGGCTCAGCAGTTGTGGCACATGGGCTTAGCTGCTCCGCGGCATGTGGGATCTTCCCGGACCAGGACTCAAACCCGTGTCCCCCTCATTGGCAGGCGGATTCTTAACCGCCACACCACCAGGGAAGTCCCCAGCTCACCCTTTTAAAGTGTATAATTTGGTATTTACTACATTCACAGAGTTGTGTAGCCGTTACTACTGCCTTAGCTCCAGAACTTTTTTGTCATCCCTAAGAGAAACCCTCTACCCACTAGCAATCACTCCTCATTCCTCCCCGACCCCCTGGCCACTGCTCATCCACTTTCTGTCTCTTTGGATTTGTCTGGACATTTCTCATAAACAGAATCATACACTATGTGACCTTTTGTGCTAGCTTCTTCACTCAGCATCATGTCTTCAAGGCTTGTCCAGGTTGTAGTATGTATCGGTGCTTTATTCCTTTTTATGGCTGAATAACATTCCACTGGATGGATGGGATCATATTTTGTTTACCCCTTCATCAGTTGATGGACATTTGGGTTGTCTCCGCCTTTTGGCTATCATGAATAATGCTGCTGTGAACATTTGTGTGCAAGTCTTTGTGTGGGTGTATGTTTTCATTCCTCTTGGCTGCAGTTTGTTTGTTTGTTTTCAGTACGCGGGCCTCTCACTGTTGTGGCCTCTCCCGTTGCGGAGCACAGGCTCCGGACTCGCAGGCTCAGTGGCCATGGCTCACAGGCCTAGCCGCTCCGCGGCATGTGGGATCTTCCTGGACCGGGGCACGAACCCGCGTCCCCTGCATCGGCAGGCGGACTCTCAACCACTGTGCCACCAGGGAAGCCCTGCTTTTTAATTTAATTTAAATTAATTTAATTGTAAGACTTTTTTAGAGTAGTTTAAGGTTCACAGCAAAATTAAGAGGAAGGTATAGAGGTTTCCCATATGCCCCCTGCCCCACACATGCGTCATTTCTTTTCTTACTGAACCATGTGGAGTCTTTCCAGGTCAATACAGGTCTCCTCGTGGCTCGTGGAGCTTCTTTGCAGTTTTCCCACTAGCTCCTTATGGGCTTCCATTTATTTCAGTCAAAGCCACGTCCCCTCCTCCCCCACCCCTTGCCTTTCCCCTATTTCCCACTGTCCATCTGACCTAGGCCTTGCAAAGACCCTCGTCCACGGCTCCTCTGTGACAGCAGAGCCTGAGGGGAGCCTGGGCGGGACTCCTGCTGGCGTCAGCTGCTGCTCTCTCTCCTGACCTGGCCACCTTTTTCCCTAAGAAAGCCTCACCCCCTGCATTAAAAATAAGTGTCTCCGGACTTCCCTGGTGGTCCAGTGGTTAAGACTCCACGCTTCCACTGCAGGGGTGCGGGTTCGATCCCTGGTCGGGGAACTAAGATCCCGCATGCTGCCTGGCGTGGCCAAAAACTAAAAAGCGTCTCCCTCAGACTCTCTGGGAGGGTGGAAGTCTCTGTCCTCTCCCCGCGTGCTTGGCTCTGGGGTGTGACTCATGTGCCAAGCTCTGGGGAGCAGGAGTCTGGGAGGAGGTGGTCCTTGCTCCCTGGGTCCCTCCCTGCACTGCCAGGGTTTCCCCCCTACCCCTTAGGCCCTGGTGTCTGGGGAGAGCGGGGGTCATGGTGCCCTGTCGTCTCCACCTCTGTCCCTGGCTCAGCACCAGGTCTTCTGTTGGGTTTGCAAAGTCCTTTGAACAAATGTCACATGTAGCGTGCTGCCCTGTGGTCTGGGCACTGAACGTTCATGGGAGATGCTGGGAAGGCTGCTGCGGCAGAGCCTTCAAAGTGGCGTGTCAGGACTTCTTTGGTTGCAAGTGACAGAAACACCTCAGTCTGGCTTCAGAAAAGAAAATCAGGAACTTATTGGCATAGATTCTGAAAAGGCTGGGTGTCTGCAGGGGCCCATGTCATCAGGAAGGGTGTGTTCCTGCTGAGCTGGCCTCGCTCTCTGCTGGCGCCCTGCAGACCAGTGGAGAGGTGTGGTCCCTGCCTGCGTCCCAGAGTGCTCAGGTGGACATACCATCCTCTGGCCAGGCCACACAGTACCAGGGTAGGAGAGAAGTTGTTCCCACATTTCCTCAGGGAAAGTCAGGGTGCTGCCACCTGAAAAGTGGGACAACAGCCATTTGGCCCTTTGCAGTAGGGTTTGGACAGGGCTGGACAGGAGGCCCCAGGTGGGTCAGGCTTGATAAGAGCAGAGTCTCCAGGACACAAGTACCAGCGGCGTCCAGGCAGCAGTGATGGCCTTTCCCAGGAGCTGGGAGGGCACAGGTGGGCGAGGCCTGAAGGCAACCCTGGCTCTGTCCCTCTGTCTATGAAGCATCCAGCAAGTTATGCCACCTCTGCGAACCTTGCTTTCCCATCTCTCAGCTGGAGGTAGAAACAGTCCCTCCCTCGCAGGCGGCCGCAGGGGTCCGTGAGGTCGGGGTGCAGGGTGCTTACTTAGCTAGGCTGGCCATCGTGAATCCGATGACCAGCGGGGCAGAAGCCCCCGTCACACCTCCCCAGACCAGCGTCTGTTATTCCCCCCGTCAGCTGGTGCTGAGGCAGCACTCAGCGTGCAAGGGAGAAAAAAATGCAAATCACTGGCAGCTCCTCAGAGCAACCAAGTCGCCACGTCAGCGCTGGCAGCTATATTCCAGCAACAGGCTGGAAGCGCGGGGGCGGCAGGGCCCGCACTGCTCCCCGTCCCGCTCTGTCACCTGAGCAGCTCCCCTCCTGGGCCTGATTACAGCCTGGGAAGGGCAGCGCCTGCGCGTCACACCCACCTCAGCTTCGTCATCGTCATCATCATCATCGTCATCGTTGTCACCGGGGTAACTGCGGGATGGTCGTTGGCAAGATGGCTCCCTGTTCCCTGGCTCGGGGTGGGAGGCCCCTGGCCCTGGGATAGCTGTAGATGATGTGTGACTCCTGTCTCGGGCGGTCACCCCCCACCCCGTGTGGCACCGCAGAGCAAGGCAGGAGCGGGGAAGGCGGGTCCCTCCCTCTCCCAGGTCCAAGTTTTGGTGGTGCAGCCCTTCTACCCTGAGGCTGTGGGTCCTGGGTGGGCCTGGACACTTCCCCGTGTGTGGATCTGTGCGCACACGTTCCTACCAAGCCCTGTGCCCTGGAGTCCCTACCCCATGTGGTCCTCCTGGGCCAACTCCCTCCTCGGCTCCCGCTGCCTGAACACAAACAGCTCCAGTGGCTGGTGCTCATCTTGTGCTCTCTCGGCCACCTGCTCAGAACTTTTGCGTTAGGATTAGGACATGATGCTCAGGTTGTAGAGTCAGACCCGAACCTGGCAGTGCTGAGTATGCCCTGTCCCAGCACTGGCCCCGGCCCGGCCCTGCTGCCCACCGACGGCCAGGGACCCGCTGGGCACCCTTCCCGTGGTGGGTGTGTTTGGCTGAGCGCCTCTGCCCCACAGGCTCTGTGTGACCTCCCCGCGGTCCCCACTGGTGAGCAGACGTGGAAGCTGCACCTGAGTGGACACGTGGGGAGGAGTGTGGCTTGCAGCCAGAGGGCAGCGGGGATCCCCGGAGGGATTTAAGCAGGAGGAGAAGGAAAAGTGGTAGGAGGTTTCTCCGTGAGCTCGGATGCGCCATGTGGTCTCTCCTTCATGTTGCTTCCGTCTTTGTTGGGGCCAAGCTGGGTGCCTTTCTTCACAAGGTTAGACACGGGATCTCCGTGGGACCCGGCACTCCCGTACCTAGGCTCCACCCAGCAGAGTCCAGCAGAGGCAGCCCCGCTCAGCGCAGCCGAAGCGGGGGCCTGGTGAATGGGTGACAGGTCTGGCCAGGCAGGGAGTGCTACTCGGCCTTAAGGGGGAGGCGGCTGCAGCGTGATGATTCTGCCTGAGAGACACCAGACACAAAAGACAGATACTGTGTGCATCCATTTCTGTGAATGTCCAGGGTCGGCCGGTCCACAGACAGCAGCAGCGTGGAGGTTCCAAGGCTGGGCTGGGCTGGGAGGCCCGCTGAGGGCTGGCGAGGACGTTCCAGGAAAGATGGTGCTGACCGTCACGTGATCTTACAGAAGTACTTAATGACACTGAGTTACACTTAGGACACAAATGTGCCCTTTTAATCTGCTTTACCACAAAGAAGAAAAGGGCGCCTGTCTTGCCTCAGCTCTGTCACCTCGACGCCTCCTACTCATCCCACCCGCTCCCTCCAGTTCAGTCTGACTGTTGTCACCTCCTTTTCTCTGCAGCTGAACTTTGACCTGGACCGGGGCATGTTTCCAGTGGTCATCCAGGCCGTGGTGGATGAGGGGGATGGTGAGTGGCCCTTCCCTTCGGTCTCCCTCCCAGGCGTGCACACTTGGGAAGAGGCCCTTCTCATCCCGGTCAGCTGGGTCCGGGGATCTCAGTCCAGAAACAGCGGATGACGTCGACTCAGCCTCTTGGGGCCGAAGGGCTCGGGCGCCGAGCGCTCCGTCTCCTGCTGCTGGTGCTGTCCCCGCGCCCCTGTGGCAGAGCCTGGCTCTCGCGGCGCTGACAGTGGCAAGACAGGCCTCCGGTGCTGGTGTCCACCCCGCACTGGAACGATGAAGGCTGCCGGCGCCATGCTGACCCCTCGCCACCTGCCTCCTCCTGCCAGTCCTGCTGGCCTCTCCTTGCCCCTGCTGTGGGCTGTGGGGTCCCGGGTGAGGGTGCAGACACCACGGTGAGGGTGCCCGGCCTAGGCTTGTCCCCGTGCCGAATGAGACGGGAGCAGAGCCAACCGTGGGCAGCCGGCAGTGGCTGCTTTGGGGCCGGCTGAGGTGTGGGTCAGGGGGAGCTGCAGGCAGAGGAGTGCGAGGCAAGGACAATACCTCCGTGGGTCCTCAGAGGACAAGGCCCTGCCTGCAGGCTGAGAGCTGGGGACGTGCCAGCTGGAAAGAGGAAGCCTGGAGCAGGGGGCCGGGGGTGGTGGAGGCCGGCTCTGACCACTCTCCTCTCTCCCGGGCAGGTGTGGAAGTGACCGGCCACGCCCACGTGCTCTTGGCCGCCTTTGAGAAGGTAAGTGCCATCTTGCTCCTGATTGTCCAGCCAACCCCTCATTTGTCATTGTATCCTGCACGCAGTAGGTGCCCAGTAAATGCTGGTGGGGTGGACGAGGGTCTGCCACCTGCCTAGTACGGTCCCAGACGTGACATACATACTCTCCTGGGGTCCCCGAGTTGGGGATGCCCCGCATATAAAGAGACCACTTACACGGAAGGATTCATTTACTACTGCCTTTTTAGCGTTACGTGTATTTGAACTTTGGTGTTTGCCCTTTTTACCACCAGACCTGAGTCCCCAGGCCCCTGACTGTCCATGATTTGTGGCCGTGTTTACGGTATGTGGTGGGGATGTTGGCTGGTGGTGAGGACAGTCAGCCTCACCACTGACTCTGCATTAGGGTGTCTCGGGTTCTAGGGATGGTCCTCTCACCGGGGTCCAGACAGTTCCATGCGTCCGTCCATGCAGCGAGCGAAGGCCTGGCTGTGTTGGGGCAGGGTCCCTGCTCACTGAGAGCCCAGCCAGAGTAGTGGGGTGTGTCCCCTGTTTGAAAAGGCTACGGCTGATCCCCACCTTGTAGTGTTCCTTGACATTGGTCGGCACTGTGCAGTTGTGTTATTAGCACTGGCCTGTGGCCCAGGTGGACGAGGAGCAAGGACCTCACGAGGAAACCAGTCTCAGACCGCTTGTTCTGGACGTCCTTCCAAGCCCTGGCTTCCTCAGCCCAGGGTGTACCTGCAGCCCCGAAAGCCTTAAGTGCAGAGCCCATCTCCTCCCTGTGATCTGGGTCTTTCCAGATGCCCCAAGGGGTCAGTGGAGCTGGGCCCGAGGCTCCTCTGGCGATGTTGGGTCTGTGCTCTCCCTGGCCTCCTGGGGCCGTGGTGGAGATGGCCCTCTCCGTCTCTGGGCTCCCCAGCTGTGCTCCCCAGGCTGGCCTTGTCTGAGGAGATGGTGACTGTTTACCATCTGTGTGCTCTGGCAGGGCAATAGGCCGTCACTGGCAGACACTCCATTCTGTGCTTCCAGTGTAGAGTCCAGTGAGAAACTACCTTATTTTTGGAGTGCAGCGTGCTAGAAACTTCTGTCAGAACCCATCAGCCTTACAGAAAACGCCAGGTGCTGGTCTCGATGGACTCAGAAGGGGTATTTGGTGAGCGAGAGTTCAGATCTGATACTGTGCATAACTGTGTGGACTCAGAGCCGTGTGCCTCCCCAGGTACCACCAGACGCATTTACTCTATCTTGTTCTCACGGTTCTCAGAGCTTTGCGCCTTCCTGCGTACGTAAGCCAGTGACATCCTTGTGCTGTCTTCGCGATTTGACCAAGCCCTTTGAGGGCTGGAGCCATCTATCTTAGTTCTTGCCATCCAGGTGCTGCTTCTTGGAGCTGGGGAGGTGCCTATCCATGGTCAGAACTTGGCTGATGGTGGTGAACTTGAGTGTTCCTGAGAAAGATCCAGGGAGAGTTGGGTTTTGTAGGTCAGGGTGGGACCCAGGAGGCGATATTTTTAGAAGATTCTCTGGGTAGTTTCGAAGCCAGGTCAGAGGGCCACAGTTGGAGGATCCCTGGCCTGTCTCTCGAGTCTTTGTGTGGCCCCTTCTTTTTTCAGCCGTGGATGTGGGTTGACCGAGGCTGGGCCTTCAGCATGGCCGAGTTAACCTCTCTGTCCTTCCCTGCAGCACGTCGACGGCAGCTTCTCTGTGAAGCCTTTAAAGCAGAAGCAAATCGTAAGTCCATCAGAGGAAATACTGTGAGCCCTTTTGATTTAAAACACAGGCGCACACACGTGACCCAGTGGTCTCTGTGGATTATTCTCCCCGGGCCACCATGGCCGCTGTGGAAGTAGCTGGTGACACCACTACTGTGGGCCCTGGGCTCCAGGAGTCAGGGTCAGGGTCACTGGGTGTGTCTGCGTGTCCTGCATACCCACCACGTACCTGCACTGACCGTTGTAGCCGAATCTTGTCCAGTTTGAACTTAGTGAGTGTTCAGTAAACACTTGCCAAATGAATGAATGGACAGATGGAGGAAGAAGGGAAGGAGAGGTGGGAGGGAGGGAGGAAGGGAGGGAGGAAGGAAGGGAGAAATACTGCAGCCTCCTCTCCTCCTCCTTACAAATTGCTGAAATTACCTTTGTGTTGGGCAAAGACTCAGATCGACTTAATCCATATTTGAGAGAAGGATGGAATATCTTGGAACCAGTGGGAGGTGTAGACCAGTACAGCCTTTCTTTGGGGTCCCTAATTCCATGGTCTAACACCAGGAAGAATTATCCCTGGTGGCCTCTGACTTAGGTACGTTCTGTGAGGATTTAGCGGACAGGGTCCCCTGAAATTAGCCTAGAGACTGATTTAACAGCGGCCATGGTGGGGTCTGTCTCCAAAGCTGTGACTATCAGGTTATCCTGTGTGTAGCTGCTCAGGCGTGTCAGCCACAACCCGGGAGTGGTGTTGCTGAGTTTTTTAAAAGAGGGGTTGAGAAAACTCTGGCAGGTGCAACACCTGGAGGTGGCAGGAGGGCAGGAGACCCCAGTGATGGTCTGGGCACTTGTTTCAGGAGAGCTGACCGGCAGGGCCGTGGCTCTCAGGAGGAGTATCTGGCCCGTAAACTGTGGTCAGCTCTAGGCCTGACTCTGGTCACTCTTGTGGGGCTGGTGACAGGAGGGTCCAAGGTCATTTTCCTCTGGGGTTAGGCACACTAAGGTGGGCAGAACATGTGGTCGCCGGCTTCGGGTAGAGTTTGGCTCCATGCCCTCTGGGGCGGGCAGAACCTGGGCCCAGCCCAGTGTCCTTGCTACCAGTGGGCTGGGCAGGTGGCGGTTCTCCCTGCTTATCTCCAGTAGTGCCCGCTCCCTGGGGGTGGGGCTAGACAGAATCGCCAACCGCGCCTGCCCCCAGGACCCGAGCCCGGCACCTGGGAGGGGTTGTCGGGAAAGGTGGGTGCAGAGGAGCCGTTGAGTTGGGAGCAAGTGTCCAGACGCCTGTCTGCTCTCCAGGTGGACCGGGTCAGCTATCTGCTGCAGGAGATCTACGGCATTGAGAACAAGAACAACCAGGAGACGAAGGTGCGTGCTTGTGGCACCGCCGGGCTAGGCTGGCCGTGCTCCCCTGTGCTCCTGCCAGCTGCTCGGAGGCGGGCCTGTGGGTGACCTGCTTGGGGCCCCTGTCCTGGCCAGGGCCCTGCAGTTTGGTGGCAGATGAGCCAGTTCCCTGCTGAGCCTTCCCCTGGAGACCCCAGGCCCCCAGACTCCATCATTTGTCCTTAATTTCTAGAGTTAGCAGCGTCTGTGGGACATTGTCCTTTTTCCAGCAAATTCACTGGCTTGTTACCATCACTGGGCAGCTGGCCATCAGGGCAGCCTGGGTATGCCGGGCCCCCTCCTGCCGCTCCCTTCCCCAGTGCAGCCTTGGCCTTTCCCTTCTCTCATCAGCAGTTGAGCCCACGCTGCACCCGTGGGCCGGCTCGCCTTCCAATGCCTGTGACAGGAGCCTGGTAGTCCACAGAGCCAAGGTCTGGCACAGCCAGGGAATTAGTCCATGCCTTTGTCATTGTCTTAAGACACAAATGAAACTGCTGCCCTTTTTTAAAAACCTTTGGGGTCTCAGGCCAGCTTCCGTGGTGGCTGGAACTGGCTGGATGCCAAGTGCTCTCTGCCCAGGTCATGTTTCTGCATCAGAGGTCATCCGACTTCTCATAGAGGGCCTGGTAGTTAATGTTGTCGACCTCTGTGGTGCCTGTCACTTCTGTTCATCTGTCTAGCACTGCCGGGATCATGCAGAAGCAGCCACAGACATACAGAAACACAGGGCAAGGCTGTGTTCTGGTAACACTTTGTTTCAGAAGCAGGCAGCAGGCTGGACTTGGCTGATCCCTGTTTTAGACTGTTGCTATCTCTTGATCCAGAAGCTAATTTTGTTTTCCAAAAGGTGCCATTAAGGAAAGCATTTCAACCAGTTAGACTTGCCTGATTTATTTTGGGGGGGCCGCACTGCGCAGCTTGTGGGACTTAGTTCCCCGTCCAGGAATGGAGCCCAGGCCCCAGCAGAGAAAGCACGGAGTCCTAACCACTGGACTTCCCGGGAACTCCGTTGCCTTATTTTTGTTGTTGCTGTTTTACGCAAGTAAATGGGCAGCCTTGGCAGACGTGAGTCTTCCCACATTTCCTCTTTGGTTCCGGGGAGTAGGAGACCCAAGTTCTCTCGATTTGGGGAGGTGTCTTGGGCTGGGGGGGCGTCCTGCTCTTTGGTGACCTTCTTCTGCCCCTGGGGCTTCCCTTTGCCACCGCAGCCCCCAGGGGAAGTGGGGACAGGAAGGGCCCCGGCCTCTGGCCTCGGGAGCCACCGACCCTGGGACCCTCGTTGTCCCCGCAGCCCTCAGACGAGGAGAACAGTGACAACAGCAACGAGTGTGTGGTGTGCCTGTCGGACCTACGGGACACGTTGATCCTGCCCTGCCGCCACCTGTGCCTCTGCAACTCGTGCGCCGACACGCTGCGCTACCAGGCCAGCAACTGCCCCATCTGCCGGCTACGTGAGTGGGACGGGCGGGTGGGCGGGCAGACGGGCACGGTGACAGACATGGGCAGGGACACCCGTGGCGATGGGGTGGCGCCATCTGCCTCCAGGGATGTCAGATGCAGGGCAAGCATCCAGGAGGGGCTGCAGGGCAGTGTGTGGGGTGAGCTGCACAGAAGTGATCAGCAAGTCAGATCTTTATTTCAAAGAGTATGTGGGAAATGTTTTGATAAAAAATTATAGTAAAATGAAAAGTGTGGTGGGTGTAAATGATCAAGGAGTTAAATTTGGTTTCCTTGAGCATCTGGACTCTCTCAGTCAAAAGTTGTCTGTTGGGGGAATTCCCTGGAGGTCCAGTGATTAGGACTCGGCGCTTTCACTGCTGAGGGCCCAGGTTCGATCCCTGGTCGGGCAACTGAGATCCCACAAGTGGCGCACACGGCGTTAAAAAAATAGTTGTCATGTTGGGCCTAATTCTGGACAAAATATTCATCCTCCAATGGACAAAATATTCATCCTCCAATAGAGAGTAAACATTCTCAGGTTGTAGGTCCTGCTGGTGGTCAGCAGTCCTGGGCCCGGTTCCTGCTGGTCCCAGTGGGGACTGGGTGTGATCAGCAAGAGCACCCTCCTATGGGAGCTGCAGGACATTTTCTCTGAGGAGATAAATGGCAGCTTTTTTTTTTTTTTTTTTTTTTTAGCATAGACAAAGACTGTCGGATTTACTGTCACTTTCAGAAATAATGTATTGGTCGATTTAAAACTCCAAGTGTGAAGATATCTCTTTATTGCTACATTTAGTTCTTAGGTTCATGACTGTTCACTATAAAACTCTCTTTTGTTGAGTAATCTATGGCTACATTAAAATTATGCTTCAAAGCAATTAATCAATGTACATGGCCTTGGGAAACCCTGGGGGAGAAAAAGAAAGTGTGTTTTAAAAATAATAAAGCTTAGGGAGTTCCCTGGTGACCTAGTGGTTAGGATTCCTGGCTTTCACTGCCGTGGCCCAGGTTCAGTCACTGGTTGGGGAACCAAGATCCCGAAAGCTGCACACCGAGGCAGAAAAAGACGAAAAAACAAAGCTTAGGTTTATTTTTTTTTTTAATGCAAATTGATCTTTGTAATAAAGTGTTCTTTGCACTATGTTTAGCATACTCAAAAACCTAACTTAGATTCAGTGAGTCTATATTGGTAGCATGTTATTTTACTTTGTTTCTCAGTTTAATTTACTTTAGTTGTTTTTAGTGAATTGCATTCCAGGTTAAAGGTATTCCGTTGTTAGTATATACAGTAAGAGGAGATAAAGGGAGGGCATTTTGAAGGCATTTGTTCTAATTAAATCATATTTTCATTTTCAATAATAAGTTAATACTCTTTAATATCTCATGGATTATTACTTCACAACCAGCTTACTTTCACAAAACAAATTCTTTTTGCATTTGAAAACTAGAATATAATTGTGGTTATCTATTTCATCAGCTGTATTTGACTGAATAAAATTCCTTGTATCTGAGAATTACTGTCTTCAGGAAATCATTCTTACTATTTGATTCCAAGAAGGTGTCGTGCTTCCTTTGAGCTTCTGGCTTACTACTGGGAGGAATCTATTCATGTTCTTTCTGTTCTTTTTTTTTTTTCCCCTTTAACCTTATTTTTAAATTTTTTATTTCTTCTAGTTTTGTTGAGATATAATTGACATACAAATCTGTATAAGTTTAAGATGTATAGCATAATGATTTGAGTTACATACATCACGAAATGAATATCACAATAAGTTTAGTGAACATCCATCATCTGATATAAAGAAATGATAGAAATTAAAGAAATTAAAAAAAATTTTTGTGTGTGATGAGGACTCTTAGGGTTTTCTCCCTTAACAACTTTTATATATTAACACACAGCAATGTAAATTATACTTATCATGTTGTATGTTACACCCTTAGTACTTATTTATCTTGTAACTTGAAGTTTGTACCTTTTGACGGCCTTCATCTAATTCCCCCTCCCCCATCCCCACCTCTGGTGACCACAAATCTGATCTCTCTTTTTATGTGTGTGTATGTTTGTTTTTGAAGTGTAACTGACCTACAACACTGTGTTAGTTCCTGTTATACAACATAATAATTATTTTCTGTACATTTCAAAATGATCATTACAGTAAGTCTAGTTATTGTCTGTTACCATACAAAGATATTACATAGTTATTGAGTATATTTCCCCACAATGTACATTTCATACCCATGACATTTATTTTGCAACTGGAAGTTTGTACCTCTTCATCTCCCTCACCTATTTCTTTCCTCTCCCCACCCACTCTCATCTGGTAGCCAGATGTTTGTTCTCTGTATCTATAACTCTTGTTTCTGTTTTGTTATGTTTGTTCATTTATTTTGTTTTTTAGATTCCACATATACGTGAAATCATGCAGTATTTGTCTTTATCTGACTTATTTCATTTAGCATAATACTCTCTAGGTCCATCCATGTTGTTGCAAATGACAAGATTTTATTCTTTTTTTATGGTGTATATACAATAGTCCATTGTATATACACAACATCTTTATTACTCATTTGTCTGTTCATGGGCACTTTGGTTGATTCCATATCTTAGCTATTGTAAATAATGCTGTAGAGAACATAGGAGTGCATATATATACATATATTTTTAATATATTTATTTATTTTTTTTTGGCTGTGTTGGGTCTTTGTTGCTGCGCACGGGCTTTTCTCTAGTTGTGGCCAACGGGGGCTACTCTTCATTGCCGTGCTCGGGCTTCTCATTGCGGTGGCTTCTCTTGTTGTGGAGCACGGGCTCTAGGCGTGCGGGCTTCAGTAGTTGTGGCTCACGGGCTCTAGAGCGCAGGCTCAGTAGTTGTGGTGCATGGGCTTAGTTGCTCCGCAGCATGTGGGATCTTCCCGGACCAGGGCTCAAACCCATGTCCCCTGCATCGGCAGGCAAATTCTTAACCACTGCACCACCAGGGAAGCCCCTCTGCCCATTTTTTAATCGGGTTGTTTGTTTTGATGTTGAGTTGTATGAGTTCCTTGAATATTTTGGATTTTAACTCTTTATCAGATATATTGTTTGCAAATATCTTCTCCCATTCAGTAGGTGGACTTTTCATTCTGTTGATAGCTTCTTTCGCTGTGCAAAAGCTTTTTAGTGCGATATAGTCTCATTTGTTTATTTTTGCTTTTGTTTCCCTTGCCTGAGGAGACATACCACTCAAAATCTTACTGAGACGGATGTCAAAAAACATACTGCCTTCAACTCAGAAATGTGGCTTGTCCTGGGATTGCTGCGGTGTGGGTGGGTGGTCAGTGTCCCCGAAACTTGGAGGGTCTCAGTGGTGCTACCCCTTGCCTGACATGACCCTGTCCTTCCGCCACAGCTTTCCGGGCCCTTCTGCAGATCCGGGCAGTGAGGAAGAAGCCAGGAGCCCTGTCCCCCATCTCCTTCAGCCCCGTTTTGGCCCAGAGCATGGACCACGATGAACATTCTGTAAGTGCCTCTTCCTTCCTGAATTGGAGGGTGTGGGGGGTGGAGAGAGGAGGGGCCTGGAGGAAGCCCCTGCCTACTGTGCAGGGCCCGCCTTCATGTTAGGACAGTACCTGGCTCCTGGTGGGGCTGGTCTGGTGGGAGCCAGTAGGTCAGGAGGCCCTGGAGGTGTGGCCAGGAGGAGGCTGCCCAGGCTCTGCCCTCAGGGTGGTGCCAGGCCAGTACCCAGACTATCTGGCCAGCACCCCTGCCTGCCACCTCTCTGGGCCTCTGGCTCACCTGCCTGGTCCCGACGGGCAGCTGTGAAGATGCGTGGGTGATCCAGGCTGGGCCCAGTGAGCTCTGGCTGCCGGGTGGCGTTAGTTTTGCCAATAGCAAGAGCCTGAGATGCAGGTGACCCTTCGCTGAGTCTGAAGGGTCATGGTGTCGTCACCTCTGCTCCAACAAGGTGACCTTGAGAGAGAGGTGGGCAGAGACAGAGATGGGGAGGGAGAGACACAGAAATGCAGAGACATGGAGAGACAGACACGGAGAGAGAGAGAGAGACAGATGGGGATGAGGTTCAGAAGGGAGATGCTGAGAGATGGGCAGACAGGGGGACACAGAAGGAGATGTGGAGAGACACACAGACAGGGTGGGGTTTAGGGGGTCGCTGAGGTGGGCAGGTGGGGGCAGAAGGACCGAGGACGGATAGGGGTAGGCCGAGCTCCCGGCTCCTGGGTCCCAGCTGGCTTTGAGCATTGTCAGCCAGTGAGCCTATTTTCTTGGCTCTCAGATGAGGTTGTTTGGATCCAGTGATTCTTAGAGGCCCTGCCAGCTCTCTAAAAGAAAAAAGAGGGCTTCCCTGGTGGCGCAGTGGTTAAGAATACGCCTGCCAATGCAGGGGACATGGGTTTGAGCCCTGGTCTGGGAAGATCCCACATGCTGCGGAGTAACTAAGCCTGTGTGCCACAACTACTGAGCCTGTGCTCTAGAGCCCGCGAGCCACAACTCCTAAAGCCCAGGCACCTAGAGCCCATGCATGCTCTGCAACAAAAGAAGCCACCGCCATCAGAAGCCCGCACACCGCAACGAAGAGCCCCCGCTCGCCACAACTAGAGAAAGCCCACACACAGCAACAAAGACCCAATGCAGCCAAAGCTAAAGAAATAAAATAAATAAATTTATTTTAAAAAAAAATTAAAAACAAAAAGGAAAAAGAGCCAAAGCCCTCTGGATTGGCATACCCACAGAGGGCGCCTGCCCCAGGCCAGCAGGTGTGATATGTTCAGCCCAGCATTTTTGAAAATTGGGCCAGTGTTTAAAAGTCTAGGAATTTTCCTTAAGACTCAGATTTCTGGCTTCTCTTTCAAAATCTGAAGGTGTGGTCTCGCTGCTGGATCAGGAACAAGCCTGCCCCTCGGGTTGGGGTGCCCGTCACCCCACTTCTCCCGGGCCAGCCACACTTTTTAGCCTGTGGGACCCATAGGCATCAGGGCTTCCGGCTCTGAAACCAGGCCCTCAGCCATTTAACAGTGGACTTGTTTTCAGAACAGCGAGTACTTTCTCCAGCACCATGTTTTTGGTGGAGAGAACAGTACTGAGTTGTTCCTGCCCCCGAGAGAGGAGCTTTGCTATTCCACAGAGGGTGGGCTCGGGTGGTGGGTTTTTATTGTCGCCTCTCCGGGTTTCTGCCCTGGCATCTGAGAGTCAGGCAGGATCCTCCCATGTTTATCCCTCTTGTCCTGAGAGCCGAAGTGCCTCCCACAGTGCAGGGCAGCCTGGGGCTTGGATGGTAAGCTCGCACTCCAGAGGGCCACCGCCTTCCTCTCTGGAGGTTACAGTCCCAAGTGAGTGGCCCTTGTTCTCTGCCACATTCCCTGCACGAGCAATTTCCACATAGTACTAGAGTCCAAAGTGGGCGTTTCCTCCAGTGAGTCTGTTAAGATTGCTGCAGAGTGGGGGTCATCAGGGCTTTAGCCCCACCTTTAGGAGTTAGACTTGGTGATGAGTCAATGAGGCTGTGCTGGGACCTCCGGGTCCCTTCCCTGTGCCCAGCCGGGCCCACTTGTGGGGAGCACTTGGCCACTGTCAATACCTGCCCTGTCCAGGACCTGCTGCTCAGGGTGAACCAGACCATGAGTGGCCGCTGTGGACGGGGATGGGCTCTTCCAGAGCTGCAAGGATGTGCAGGCGCAGCCAACCCAGGCCCAAGGCAGAATCCATGCTCGGCCAGGTCCCCACGATTTACATGCACATAGAGTTTGCGAGCGCTGGCTCATGGCACACCTGGAGACCAGCAGACCAGGGAGACGCCAGCCAGCCAGCTCCAGCGCCGCATGGGGGGTGGCAGCGGTAAAATCTATGATTTTTATCTTGACAGTGTCCCTTTAAAAAATCAAAGTCGCACCCTGCCTCACTGGCCAGCAAGAAACCTAAAAGGGAAACAGTAAGTGTGTTTGGCCCTGTGGCTACGTCTTTGCCCTGTGCCCTGATTACTGCACCAGTGACAAGAATGGGGAGTCACTTTCACCCCAGGCTAACGTGTTCTGTTCATTTAATCTGTCAAATCCACTCTCCCCAGTCCCGGCATCCCTGCCCAGGAAGGGAGTTTTGTGGAACGAGCAAAGCTCAAGGTCTGTTGGCAGAAAGCCCCGGGCGCCCCTTCTCGCCAGCTCTGCTTCTGCCCGTGGTCTCCTGATGCCCTGTTTCCCTTTTTTTTCTTGCTGGCAGTGGAATGACGGAGGCGGAACTAAGGCTGCCGCTCTTGTTGCAAACGTCCCTCGTGCTTGCTCGCCCTGCATCCCTGCTCTGCGGGCCAACACTTGTATTTCTCACGTTTTTCCTGCATCTCAGGGAGCAGTCTGGGGGCAGACAGCATGTGGTGGCTGGGCTGGGCCTCTGCCTGGGGCCTCTGCTGAGCCCCGGGCCCCTTTGGAAAATGGTAGAGGGTTGGGGTCACTGAGGGTCAGCCTAGACAGAGAGGTTTTCTCCCTGTTTTGAGGGGCAAGGGGTGGCTTGGGACAAATGCGGGCACCGTGGTCCCAGGGAACCCAGGAGGTGCTTGCTGAGGACAGAGAGCACCACCCGGCTCCTCTGCCTCCCCCTGGTCCCTAGGGTCACTCTGTCACCTCCCTTCCTTCGCACAGGTCAGCCGGGCAGGCAGGAGTCCCATGTAGAGAGCACTGCCCTTCACCTTGTTCACGAGAGTGAGGGCAGGTGGCTGCCCTATCCCCCGGCCTGGGAGGCCTAACATCTCTCTTTGCCTTTAACCCTAAAGCAAGACTCAGCCTATTGACTGGATCTACTCCCAGAGAGGGTGAGACTGGTCCTGAGGAGGTGCCTGTTAGGCTCCCCAGAGCCCATATCAGCCCTGCAGTTGCTTGCCCGGCCCACGGAGGGTCTCTAGGCTGGGCCCCTGTGTTGGGCAAGTCCTCCTGGCCTAGACCACACACTCCCACTGGCTTCTCCCGCCTCTGCCATGGCTTTGCTCCCCTCCTGGCCCTGCCCCCTCCTCTCACTAACCCCTCTCTCACTCTCTGCGCCCACCAGGCAGGAGCAGAAAGCCAGGTAGGGGCTGACGAAGGCCCTCTCTTCCTCCATCCTGGGCACTGAGTGGGCCACTTGGGTGTCCCGGGCTGCAGCTGCAGCTGATGGCTGAGGGCTCCCTGGGCAGGGGTGTCTGATGCTGCTCTGGAATTCTTGGCGCCCCTCTGAGGGAGGGGGATGTGAGTCTCTAGAAGGTGGAGTGGACAGGAGATGGTCAGAGAGCAGGCTCTGGGGAGCAGACCATCCCTGGGGCGCCAGGCCGGTGTCTGGGGCTTTGTGGCCATGGGCAGTGGGCAGGGCGCCTGGCTGGCGCGTCCCTCACCTGCTCCTGTCCCTGCAGAGCTCCGACAGCATCCCGCCTGGCTACGAGCCCATCTCCCTGCTCGAGGCGCTCAACGGCCTTCGAGCCGCCTCCCCAGCCATCCCCTCGGCCCCCCTTTATGAAGAGATCACCTATTCGGGCGTCTCAGATGGCCTGTCCCAGGCGAGTTGTCCACTTGCTGGGATCGATCGGATCATGGAAAGCAGCCTCCAGAAGGGCAAGCTGAGGAGCAAATCCCCCGACAGGTGAGGCCACCGCCGGCAGCCCCCTGGGGAAGGTGTGCGGGACCCTCCAGGTGCCCCTCATCCACCTTGTTTGTGCCCCATGAGCCAGCCCTGGCCTTGCTCGGCGATTACAGGATCGTCATCACTGATGTAAGGGACTTTTGAGGGCCACGTGCCCAGGGGCCGGGCAAGGGTCAGTCCTGGTCCTTTGGACACTTGGAGGTGCCAGCGAGCAGCCCTGCTGTGTTTAGTCTTTGCTCAGACATGTGCTGGTTTCCTAGAAAAGTATAAAGAAGGCACAGGTTCTATAAAACTCCCATGGCCCCTGCGCCTTATACGTGTGACAAAACAACTCCAAAGAGACAAAAGGACACGTGGGTCTCTCCTGCTGTTGCCCAGCCCTCCCCGCAAGCCTATACCATCGCGGTTCCCCTCTCCCTTGCAAACAGCACTGTGCGCAGGCTGCAGGTGGAGGGCCACCTACTCCCCAGGCCTAGTGCACGTTTGCTGGCCCAGCTGGGGCATTGACTTGGGTGGGGTTGGCGTTGCTCATCCTCTGTCCTCCACCCACTCTGTCCCCAGCACCCTGCGGTCCCCGTCGTCCCCCATCCATGAAGAGGATGACTCGGAGGCCCTGCCCCCGCCGAGCGGGGCAGGGGTGGCACTGAGCAGCTCCCCCGAGGTGAGGCCCCTGCCTGCCCTCCTCAGGCGTGCCATTGCCATTTGTCCTTCTGTCCCCACTGCCTGCCTCTTGGCTTCCCAGATCCCAGGCTCCACCATTCCCTTGCTTGTCGACCTTGGCTGCTGTGACTTCCCCCAGCCTCCGTTTCCTCATCGGTCGGGTGGGCGCTGTTGGGTGGAGTCCAGCGAGGGCCGTAGGAGGAGCTGTGTGTGACACATCCAAAGGCTTCGCCTGTCCTGGACCCGACTCACCCTGTGCCCTCCCCGGCCACCTGCAGCCTGGTGCCCAGCTGTCAGCACCAGGGTCCAGGCATGTTCTTCCTTTGTTTCCTAGAGCTTCATAACGGAGGAGGTTGACAAGACTTCGTCACTAAAGCAAGGTGAGCCCTCTCCTCCCTGAGGCCCTGGTGCTCCCTGCCCGGCAGGAAGCGGAGCTTCCAAGTCTCTTCCGGAGGTTTCTCCAAGCTGTGTTAGTTGCCCTCCTGGGACCACACACTTTGGTTCCTACACGGTCTCATGGAGGACAGCCCTGGGCCGCTCCTTGTTTTCTCTCCCTATCCATCCATTTAGTGGTAGCAGCCCTTTTTCTTCCTGCCTGGATCATTCTGCCCATGGTCGGTACTCCATGCTCCTGGGCTTGGGCTGTGCCCCTTCCTCCAGGGCAGGGTCCCACTGGGGTCTCTGGGCCTTGCCCGGGCCTGGGGTAGCCGATGGCCGGTGGGTGTGCAGCTCAGCCAGGCCTCTCCCCGGAGTGTTCCCTGTGTAAGGGGCCTGGTGCCCCTCCTGAGCAGAGGGTTTAGCACTTGGCAGCCCCCTGGGGTCCAGTCCCAGCTGCCGCTGCCGGCACTGGCTGTGAGTGGGGAGGTGACGGGAGGTGATAAGACACCTCCCAAGCTTCCTCTGCCGCCTGGGAAGACACTGTTCCTCTGTAGTCCTGGTCATTCCTCCCCGTGTCAGACAGATGAGATGACTGAGGCTCAGGGTTGGTGTCGGGAGAGGCCCAAGGCCCTTTAGTTGAGAATGACAGAGCTAGGGGGTGGCCAAAGTGTGGTCAAGGCCCCCAGAGCAACCTGCAGCCACCCTGGCGCTGTGACCCCCTCCCTGCTGGGTAGCCCCTGGCCAGTGCTGCCCTGGGTGACCCATGTCTGCCTGCAGGCCACTGGGCAGGGCCTTGGGCCTGGGTATGGTGCCAGGGTTAAGGTGTCCCCCAGGAGCATGGTGTTGTCAATTCCTACCCGGTGTGCAGGGCCAGGTCCCTCTGCCTCTCAGGCCTAAGCTTCCCCACCTTCCATGGCTGTGGCTCCTTCCCACCTACACATAGCATGTGCCAGGACTGGGGGCCCTCCAGAGGCCCTGTCACAGGATCCAGGTCCCTCTTCTGCCTGAGGGGACGCCCCCACAAGCACAGTGCAGGTCACGGGCTGAGAACTGATGTGTGAGAGAGAGGACATCCCCCTGTTCCCCCACATGTGAGCTCCCTGCTGCGGGCCTGGGGGTCAGAGGGCTGAGTGCCTACCTGCCTGTCCAGGAAGATAGGAGGCAGATCTATTACCATTCCATGTTGTCTTTTAAATGTGGGTATGTGATGTTTTTATAATAAAAACAAAATAAAGCCCCACGCTGGTGGGTAGGAGAAAAGGAAGGAGAAAGAAAATAGATGTCTACCTCTGGGTCCCAGGAGAGCAGAGGGGGAGCCAAGGGTGGGGTCTGGGGTCCCAGACTCCTGCCTGCCGGTCCCCAACCTGCCCTTTCCTCTGCAGGGAGCCGAGTGCCGTCTATCGAGAACGTCTTGCAGGATGGCAGCCCCGAGCCCTGCAGCCGAGGCCAGCCCAGCGCAGCTGCAGACATCTACCTGCCAGGTAACGGCGCTTGGCCAGTGGTGCTGGGGGCCTGCCAGGCCTGGGGGAAGCCTACTTCCCCATCCCTGGCTCTGAGCCCACGCTCCTTCCGTTGACCCCCAAAGCACTGCCAGGCCCGGATTACACAGTCACCCTGCAGCCCCTGGTTCTTTGGGGCAGAACCTGTGCCTGAGGCCCCTTTTCATCCCGGAGCCAGCTCAGCCTCAGGAAGACAGAAAAGGCTTCTTGTTTAAGGCCAGGCAGGCAAATCTGGTCCCACTGCCACTGCTGTCTTCCTTCATCCCTGGGCTGTGCTGGGTGCCCCAGCAGCCGGGCCTCTGCCCAGGCAGCTGAAGACGGAAACCTTCCCGCCACCACAGGCCTGGCAAGGGCCAACAGGCTCCACCACTGGTCTGGGGCTCACAGGCTCCCTGGTCCCGGGTGAAGCAGCACGTCCAGGCCAGG
>RJWK010016675.1:0-35088 GCA_004363435.1 Platanista minor
CAGGAGAAGGAATAATGTATGCGGCATTGTCCTCTCTATTAAAAGCACATTATGTCAGTTGGGTATTTCATAAGCTTTTAGCAATCCTAACACCAAAAGCAAAATAGAAGAAAGCTATACCATTACCATAATACATTGTTACACCAATACATTTTTCATCTCATAGCTACAGTGGAGTTCTTCAAAAAGAAAAAAAAAATCATCCTATTTACATCCTAAAAACCTGCGTGAATGAATTGCTACACAGGCTTATAATGAGAAAGATTTCTGGGTCCTGAGTATAATTTTTCTGTCCTTTAAAAAAATATTCCTGTATTATACATTATGATAGCACTACTGATTGTCCTTTCATTTATATTTGAAACCATATGTACTATATTTGTGCAATTAAATTTTTCCTTAACATTCAGCATCGAATTGAGTAAATTTGTGACCAAGTTTGTGTGAACTTTCCGTCACACTCTGCAGGTGTTGGCCTTGTAACTTACAGTAAGAATTGTGGTTTTACAGCTACTTTATCAAGAAGAGCCTTCTTTGAAGAATAGGTCTATGAAGTATTTGGAGAAAAACAATTGATACTGATGTTTCAGAAAAGGGGAATGTTCCTTAATAACAGAAGATGATAAACATTTGTTATTCAAACTTGGTGCAAAATGAAGAGTATTAACATAAAAATAAGTTATACACCAGAACAAACAAACCTTAGGTAAATATCAAATAGTATATACTTCCCAAAGGAAATAGAAACTCTATTCACAAAAATTGACAAAGTACATTTTTTGAAAATAGTTGAATTCAGGAAAACCATTGGTAATCGCTCCAGAAATGGACTAAAGATCTGGAAGTTTTCTTTTTTTTTTTTTTTAATTTATTATTTTATTTATTTATTATTTTTGGCTGCGTTGGGTCTTCATTGCTGCCCGCGGGCTTTCTCTAGTTGCGGCGAGCGGGGTCTGCTGTTCGTAGCTGTGCGCGGGCTTCTTGTTGCAGTGGCTTCTCTTGTTGTGGAGCACGGGCTCTAGGCACGCGGGCTTCAGTAGTTGTGGCTCATGGGCTCTAGAGTGCAGGCTCAATAGTTGTGGCACACAGGCTTAGTTGGTCTGCGGCATGTGGGCTCTTCCTGGACCAGGGCTGAAACCCGTGTCCACCCCTGGAAGGTTTCTTTAATCATTAAAAATTGTTTTCAGTCAACTCAGAGCCAAACGCATTTACTCAATTCGATATTCACTTACCAAAGTTTTATGACTGCCTCCAAGGAAATATACACTGTGCTAATGTATATTTCATTAGCAAATGTCACAAAGAATTGATACTGGGAAATCTATAAAATGGGTGAAAAGTCTATTGGGACAGATCTTCCTGGGTCAAAGTGACCTCAGTCTGGATGTATATTTGCCCTAATTCAGACATCTTAAACAGTTTAAGATCAGTAGAAATGTATAGGACAAGAATGGCCTAAGCAATCATTCATTCCATTCATTCATTCATTTATCACATATGATTGAGTGCCTACTGTGTGCAGTGCACTGGAGCTGGTATATAAAGGTGCCTAAAACATGGCCCTTGCTCTCAAGGGACATCCAGTCTTGTAAAAGACAGGTGGACAGCTAGTATAGTAAGAACAATAAAATCAGTGCTACGGGAGAGATTCAAAAAGGAAAGCATCTAAAACGCTTATGATCCAGTTTTGGAGATAAAATTAATGATGTGTAACTGTAAAATTTAGTTTTAAAAGAAACATGTAAGGATCAATTTATCCAAGCAACTGATTTACTGAAGCTCTCAGTGAATGAGTCACCTTGGAAGCTATTAATTTTTTCCAACAAGAATGCAATCTGGACATTATCTACAGAATAAGGGAGTTTTTCTCTTATTACCTCATGGTTAGAGTTTGATTTTTGGCCAAAGGAAAACATTGTCCAACTTGATTGCCTACCTTAATTATCAGCTTGAATGTCTTCTTACTGTTTCAAATACCCAGTTTATCTTCAAAGAGCAAAGTTATACCCCGATTTAAGAAATTCAAAAGAATGTGCATCAGTGTTTGAAGGGAGTTTCTAAAGAATTTCAAAGATGCTTTAAGCGATGGCAGTGTCATTATAATAAATGCTTACTTTGAAGAAAACATTCATTTGGATGGCTAACTGCTGGTCTAACAGATTTAAAGCGAGTATTCACACTTGATACTCACGGCTTGAATAAACTTGAGAGAACCAATAGTGCAAGGCATTAGTAATTGTTCTTAAGGGTTCAGAGAAGAGAAAAACACAAGAATCAGGGACAGCAGAGGTGGCCCAGGAAGGAGGTGACATTTATATACGATTGATGAGGTTTCGATAGAATCAAAGGTCTGAACTTGCTGTTATGGCTTTATTTGGATAAAATGTGAGTTTGGTGAGTGGCAGGTTAGAAGCAGAGCTTAGAATTTACCCTGTTAAACTGGACTGTCCTAATAAAATAGAGACCATTATAAAATTTTCTTTTCTGGATTTTTCAGTAGAAACATAGCAATCATTCTTGGACGGCTTAAACACAACCCCTCTTCGTGGCAGATATGAACCAGGTGACCTCAGGCAGACCTGGATTTCTGATGGCAATTTTAAGTGTCAGTTTGTCTGGGCCACGGTGTCCAGATGTGTCGACAGACGTTATTCTTGATGTTTCTATGAGGGTGTTTTGGCTGAGGCTAACATTTAAATCAGTGGACTTTAAGTAGATTGCCCTCCACAGTGTGAATGGGCCTCTCCCATCAGCTGAAGACCTGAATAGAACAAAAGTCTGACCTCCCCTGAGCAAGACAAAATTTTGCACAGATGACCTTCAGACTTGAACTGCAATGTAGGATCTGCCCTGGGCTGCCCTGGGCCTCTGGCCTGCTGGCCTACTTTGCAGATTTAGGACTTGCCAGCCCCCATAATTGTGTGATCCAGTTCCTTAAACTAAGTTTCTTTCTCTCTCTCTACACACACACACACACACACACACACACACAATTCGTTCTGTTTCTCTAGAGAACCCTTAATAATACAGAGTCCATCACAGAAATGGAGAAAATGTTTTACGAGTTAATCCATCAGCTAAAACAAAGAGAAAAGACAGTATTTTTTTTTTTTTTTTTTTACATGAAGACACTTGAATAAAAGCATTGCATACCACATAATAACAGGAAGTCTTGCCAAAATACAGCAAGCAAGCCAGAAAAACTTCACTCAGTATAGTCATATCCAAAGCACTTGGCATTGCTGAAGCACATCCGTGACCTCTTCTGGGCTTTCGGAAACAGTCATCGGCCAAGTCTCCCATCAACTCTTTCACATTCTTCCTCTCGTTCCGGAGACAACCTTTCCTCTCATGTTACCCGGAGCAGAGGTCCTCAAACTTGAATGTGCCCTGGAATTTCTTGGAGGTTTAGTTGCAGATCCTGACTCAGGAGCTCGGTGGGGGAGGGAGGGAGAGCTGTGTTTCTGCGTTTCTAACCAGTTCCCAGGTGATGCCGAGGCCGCTGGTCCTGGGACAAGGCTCTAGACCTGTCCATCTGAAGCGTTACGAATCACCTGGGGATCTTGTTAGAAAAGCAGACTCTTGCTCCCCCCGGACTTACTGACTCAGAACTCGTGCTCTTGTCAAATGCCCAGGTGGTGTGGACACTCACAGTTTGGGAATAGCTTGCTGGCACATCTGCTTTCTCCAGGCTGGGACCCTGTCTACTCTCTCCTGGAGCACCAAGTTCTCTCTCTCTCCCTGCTTCTTACCCTTGGCCTATGAACTTGGTTATTCTTCTCTCCTTTCAAGTAGTAACTCTCTATGTGACCCACGCCCTCTTCCCCCGCTAGACCCTCTTCTTCACAGGCAAAATTTGAATGTTCGGGCTTCCCTGGTGGCGCAGTGGTTGAGAGTCCGCCTGCCGATGCGGGGGACGCGGGTTCGTGCCTCGGTCCGGGAGGATCCCACGTGCCGCGGAGCGGCCGGGCCCGTGAGCCATGGCCGCTGAGCCTGCGCGTCCGGAGCCTGTGCTCCGCGACGGGAGAGGCCACAGCAGCGAGAGGCCCGCGGACCGCAAAAAAGTAAGAAAGAAAGAAAAAAAAATTTGAGTGTTCTTTCGTTGCTGTCTCTTCCCTCCACCACCCAACCCCATCTTGACTTCTTCATATCACACTCCCTCTGTACGTGTGTGTGGCAGAAAGAAATTTCTTGTAATAATGTGAATTGGAAACCAGTTCCCATTTAACCCATTCGATGCAACTACTCTCAATTGGTTTTGGTCAATTCAAAACTCTGTCACAGGGGCGTTGGTAACCTCAGGGTCTTAGTTTCTGTGTGATGGATCTACTCTGGCAGGTGACTGGAACCTTGCTTCTCTTACTCCTGGAAAAGAGGATTTACTGAAACTACTGACCTGAGCCCTCACGCTGTTGCCTAACCCACTCAGTGCACACTCCTCATGTTTAGGTGGAGCTCCTCAGCATGGCTGTGGGGCTGCTTGGCTGTCCCCCTCCCCCTACACAGTATGGCAAGACCAAGCTCGCAGGGCCTCTGGAGGACACAGGCTGTTTCCCCCTCCTGGGTCCTTCCTGGGCCTTGGGGCACCTGGTTGCCTCCCGGGCATCTTGCAAAACTCAGCTCAGGCAATTCCTCTCCCCCTCCCCCAAGGTCCCATCATACCCTGGGCACTGCCCTTAATGTCATCATACAGCTCACTTCAGGTGCTCAGTATTTGTTGAGGGAAAGAAGAAAGGAAAAAATTCTGCTTAATCCTTAAACGGAGTTGCCTCAAGGAACCCAAATTCAAAGGCAGGAAGAGTGCTGTACTGCTCGTAATGAAATGGACCTGTACCATCCGTCTGCAGAAGCAGAAGCAGAAATGAAAGGCTATAAAAAAAGAATGAAGAACTTCCCTGGTGGTGCAGTGGTTAAGAATCTGCCTGCCAATACAGGGGACACGGTTCGAGCCCTGGTCTGGGGAGATCCCACATGCTGCAGAGCAACTAAGCTCGTGAGCCACAACCACTGAGCCTGCGCTCTAGAGCCTGTGAGCTGCAACTACTGAGCCTGCGTGCCACGGCTACTGAAGCCCGCGCGCCTAGAGCCCATGCTCCACAACAAGAGAAGCCACCACAATGAGAAGCCAGCGCCCGGCAAGGAAGAGTAGCCCCAGCTCGCCGCAACTAGAGTAAGCCTGCATGCAGGAATGAAGACCCAACACCACCAAAAATAAAATAAATAAATAAATAATTTTTAAAAATTTAAAAAAAGAACGAAGATCAAAAGAGCAATACCTTCGGTCTGTGTGGCTTTACGATTTATAAATTATCATTAGAATTATTCATCTTTACAGCCCAGTGAGGTGGGTACTCGTAAATTCATTTTACAGATAAGGAAGCTGAGGCTCGGAGCAGTACCTGCTTTACGCCCAAGGCCTTCAGGTAGAAAGTGACAGATCTCGATTCAGCGCGTATCCCTCCCCGCCATTTCACAGCTTGCCTAAGACGAGACAAACGTAAGATATTAATAAAAATTCACTGCAAAAATTCTATATACTCACTGCTCTATTTTTAAAGTGTATTTCTTTTAAATTATGCTATGCTAATTAGCTCTACTATTTCCAGACAGTAATCTGTTATTGGGTGTTACTTTCTTAATTTAGACTCTACTACTAAATCCTAATTTAGACTCATTCCTTCTAATAACATCGACAGAAGTCTGTGTGTCCCACCATTCATTGCTATAAATTTGAGAGCCTAAATCTGTTATATTCATTCCATTACATGGATGGGACTCTACAGTCAGAAACTTCTGGTTGAGCTCTTCAGTTTAAAGAAATCCTTGCATATGTACATGGGATCCTTACTTTGATGCCTATTCTGTCTCCTTTGATAAATTCCCTTTTGTTACTTCACTGTTCGCTTAAGGTCTATGTTAGAATAACCACTTGAAAGGTTAAGGGATGGTTGTAAATTGCTTTCTAAACATGGTGCCAGCAGTCTCCAATGCATACTTACTGTTTCCTCTTCGCATCCAAGTGGGTAATAGCTGTGTCCTAGCCACGAGACATTCAATATCACTAAGAACCTACTATGTGCCACATGACCAGGTAGCTGTCAAATAATATGAATATAAAAGACCCTCCACATACTGAGAAAACTCTAACATACATGGGGGTGAGAGACCCAGTTGCACCTGTGGGGACAGAAGAACAATGAAACTGAGCATCACAAAAAACGATTTTTGGTGCCAGGAACACGGCCTGGTGAGAAGAAAGGTGTCACACACATCCCTACTCACTCCTCTTTCCAAGCACACTTTTCTTTCACCTTCCTGCCGGCTCCTAATTCCTGTGCAGAGATAACCAGTTTGATGGCATGAAACTATCTCAGAAACTCTGGTTCTAGTTCCATGAATGCAAGATGACTTGTGATTTTGTCCTCTTGCTCGATTCCTAATTCCTCTTGGTCGGATCCTGCGAGATCCCCGATGACTTTTGCCTTCATTCGCTTAGGCTGAAAACTACGCATAGCTGGAAATTTGCAGCTGAAAATCTGACAATATTACTTTCTCTTCGGCCCCTTTTGCTCCTCTCCCCAAATACATATGACAGTGCTCGGGAAAGCTCATTGCATGAACTAGACAAATCCACGAAAGTGAGGTATCCATTACATTACTAGAAACACATCTTTTTACTTTCAGCACCGGATCCCTCAGCCGGCCCGGCGAAGCGCCCTGCACCTCGTCTGCCAGGGGCTGAGCAGCCGCGAACCTCCCCGCGTCTCCATGGCGAAGCGTCACAAAGCAGCCGCGCAGCACCCAGTCCGGCTGGTGCAAGGGGCCCAGCGACGGCCTCTTCTAGCAAGGATGGCTGAGCCTGGGCCCGAGGCTCCGTGTCCTTCTCAATGCGGCCACAAGATCCGGCCAAGTAAGACGGCGGACCCTGCCAGCCGGCGGGGGTGGGGACGGGGTCTCCCCTGGCGACGCGGGGCCTGGAGCGAAGGCTGCTCGTGTCTTCAAGGGTGTGTGCCTCCCCCTTACGGGTGGGACTCAATTTAAGGAGAGGCTGGGAGTCAGGGAAAATGGAAGGGTGTTCACGACCTTGCCCCTTTCCAGCCCCTTCGCCGTACCTTCTGTCAAAGCCCTCCCTAAACAGCTCGGAGTTTAAACACCCCATGAAATATCCAGGAGGGGACAAGCAAAAGGAAGGCCTAGTGTCTGGAGAACAAAGACAAACAAAGAAGCAACAGAGGTCGGGAGCTCTGAAGAGAGTAGACCCAGCGGGGGCCCTGATCCCCGGCAGGATCTGGGAAACTGCACAGAAAGGGGGCGGGGAGGGGCTGCAGAATGCAGAGAAGCGACCCCCAAGTGGATCTGCAGCGTCCCCCCCGCCCCCGTGGCTGTAGCAGAGGCTGGGAACTATGGAATTCAGCTGTCGCTTCTAAACTTCGCTGATTTTTCTTTCAAAGGGATTTTGTATTTAACAGAGGCAGTGCTTTTAATACTAATTTTGCATGCGAATGCAGCTGGTTTACTAACTCAGCTTTTTGTGTCCGTGGAGGGAGAGCCACTCTAGCTGTGATGCTACTGGCATGATTACTGTGTAGTCAGCTCCATCCTGGCCTTTCTCATGACAATAATAACCCATCGCAGCCCTCTAGCTGGGTATTTGTGGTTCCCTGGTGGCTACAGAGCAGTGGGGATTGTTCAACTGCAAATTCCCTAGAATTGTAGTCCCAGGAGAATGAATGAAATGCATACTTTCATCCCATTCATCCCTTTGTAAATTACGAATAGCAAATGAAAATGATTAATACAAAAATATTTACAACACGAGTTTCTCTATGGTGTACAGGCAGAGAGGAGAGGCAGAGGAGCTGGAGCCCTCCCCAGGACCGCGCACCCCACCGCCCCACTTCCCTGAGTCTCATCCTCCATTTCTAGCCAAGCTGTCTTGGTTTCTTTCACTGTCTGCTCTCCCCCCTCTTGTCTGGGAATGTCGGCGTCCTCCAAGTTTTCTCCTTCTTGGTTTACATCCCCTATGTGAGCAGCCATATCCTGCCACAGGGCTTCAAGTCTACATAAAGGTGCCAATCAATGGCTCTCTCATCCTTATCTCTAACTCAGATACTCTTCCTAAATCTCAGACCAAAATATCTATCTGTCTACCAGATGCATCTGGATGTCACAGAAGGGCCTCAAACGCAACGTGTACAAAATTATAGTCCTCGTCCTCCTAGACTTGGAAGCTCAGTAAGGAGGGTCCCAGCTGCTTAAAGGAGAGGGGAGGGCAGCTTCACTGACACCTCAGTGTCATCACCGGGTGTCACTGATTCTGCCTCCAAAGTGTCCCTTCCCCTGGGGGAGTTTGCCCCTTCACATCCAGTCCTGAGTCTCTAACAGCCACTCTGTGCTACTCCATCCTCCACTGATGGAAGGGTCGCCCTCTAAAAGGTGGGCCTAATGTGTCACTGTCCAGCTCTGGTCTCAAAATAGGATGAGGCTGATGATGCCTAAGGACTAATTGCTATTGAACTTTTACTATCGACTGGGCTCTTAAGTGCTGTATTCCTTCCAAGGACTGCCATAAATTTCCACAAACTGGTGGCTGAAAACAATAGAAATGTATTTTTTTCACATTTTGGAGGCCAGAAGCATGGAATCAAGCTATTGGCACGGCTGCACTCCCTCTGGTGGCTCTTGGGGAGAATCCGTTCTTGTGTCTTCCAGCTTCTGGTGGCTGTCAGCATTCCTGACCTGTGGCCCATCACTCCAGTCTCGGCCTCCATGGTCACATCACCTCTTCCTCCTCCGTGGCCAACCTCCCTCTGCCTTTCTTATGAGGACACTGAAATTGCATTTAGGGCCCACCGGATAATCTAGGATGTTCTTCATCTCCAATCCTACTTGCATCTGCAAAGAGTGATCAGGCCTAGATTGGTGTTGCTTGCTTCGGAAAAAGACAGTCTCTGTGCAGAAGATCCTTCCCAATCCTTCTTAGAGTCAAGCTTCAAATCAGGTGAAGTGATAGTTTATTTTAAGAGCAACACAGCCTCACAATTTCTCCCCACCTCCTTGTCTGTGCTTGAAATTCTCTTAACAAAGAACATTAATTCCGCTGTTGGAATAAAATGCTTTAAAGTATAAAGTGGTTCCCACTAAAGCAGAAGAATCAAAGGATAATGTCATTTCTAGTATAATGGGATCAGAACGTAGACATCAGCCAAGAGTCTGTGAACAGAAGGACAGAGTGTGACAGGCAAGGGCTAAGGCTTTAGTTAGCCTGGGGAAGCCTCGAGTGGAGGTGAAACTCACCCCGTGTGAAGGCAGCAGGTGAATAGTTACAGAGGGGCAGATGCAGTTGCCTGGCTGGATTCAAGGACCTGTTCAATGAGAAACAAGCCCTGGATGGGAGAGACGGGGAGATGGGAGAGATGGGGAGAAGTATACAGATGGCAAAAACTAAATGTTTCTTTTTTATATGTAGGCAGTGGCATATAGGTTTTCAGACTATTTGGAAATTGAAGACACCTTTGAGAAAGATGCTTTACGGCAATTGTATTCAGGATGCGTGAATGGGAGGAAAGGCAGGCAGTGAGGTGGGTGCGGTGTGAGAGGTGAGGGGATGGACCCCAGACGGCTTTGCTTCGAACATGGAAGGGATCATTTCACCCAGGTGCTAGTGAAATCTAAAAAGCCACAGGTAACTGCCCAGATATGAAGAAAGAGAGAATGATTGAATTAAAATTTAAAAATATATTCCGAAGTAATCTGGTGATACCTCCGTTCACAAGGGGAGGTTGGGGCAGATCCATCCTCGTGTCTCCATACCGGTGAATTCTCCATCCTCACTCTCCCGGCCCGCCAGCAGCATTTGCCGTTGTAGGTGTCCCTCCCTCCTCCTGGAATCACGTTCTTCCTTCGGCCACCAGGACACCACAGCCTCCTGGGTCTCCACTCACCTCGCTCACTGCGCTTCTCAGCCTCCTTCACCAGCTGCCCCTCATCTCCCCAGCCTCTTAACATAGCTTCAGCCTTTGGACGTCACCTCCTCTAATGCCACTCCCTCCCTTGCTGAGCTCACTCACTCTCACAGCTTTAAAGAACAGCTATGCCGCGGAATCTTGCACAGTCGTTACAAAGAATTAATTATTAGAGCTGCATCGGACGAGTCAGAGGGGCTTCCCATAGGGCGCCGTTAAGTGACAGGTAGAAGACAAGGATTTGTGTAAGATGAGCCTGTTTCTGTAAAACAAAATAGGACTAAAACCCAATGTGATAATGTATTGCTATGCGTATATATCAATCTGTATATGATTATAGTAGCAGTTATAAAAGTCTGGAAAGAAACAGGCACAATTGTTAACATGGGCTACCTGCGAGGAGGGTTATTACAAGCAGGGCCAGGAAGGAGCAAGGACAAGGCGTCCAGGAGAGAACCTGACATGGAAACTATGACCCTCTTTGTGTAAAATCAGTTCATGCGTTTACAGGTATATCTAATATGATGCATGAAAAGTCAGGCGATAAAACAGTGATAGTGAGCACCCTAAGATGATAGAATTTCAAATAAACTCTTTTCTTTATATTTTTATATATTGCTCGAATTCTTTAAAATAGTACATGTGAATTCTCAAGAAAAACAATAGACCTATTTTTATCTAGGGGGGGAACTCATAATTAAATTGAGCTTCCCCTCTTCCCTAGTGGAGCTCACAAGTTGGCCTTCATTCCTTTACCACCCAAAATGTTTGTCCCTTGCAAAATTCTTTTAATTATTAAAACAACATTTGATCAAAATATGCTGGCTTGCCACATTTAAAACTGTTTTATTGTGCTTTTAGCAGGTGATACCGATTGGGATTCCTATGCCACCACGACGAAGACTGCATTCACACCTAAGACAGGAGCAGTGCCTGCTTTAATTCGGTACATCCCTGTTCGAATCAGATTGATATACACACTTGAATTTGTTCACTTTTCTTCTATTATTCAGAGTCCAGAATCGATAGAGAGTAATCAGAGAAGGCTTATAGAAAATACACACAGATAAGACCCACTGCCCACACAGGTCTCCTCCAAGCATCAGAGAGGGTTTCCTCTTCAAAGAGTAACCCAAGCTCCTACAGGAAAATTGAGAAAATTAACACATGGATCCTTCATAAAGCCACTGTGTATCATGCTTTACAACAGAGCCAGAATACAGTTAATAGAACTGTGCTACCTAAACATGGAGAATGAATTGAGTTCATTACCAGGTATATAGTAGGCAGGCAATGACAACTGAATGACTGGGTAAGTGAGCAATTGTTGGCACTTCCACCCAGCACTAGTCTTGGAAGCTGGAACAAGGCCACAGTCCCCTTACCTTACCTTCACTCCTCCAACTATTGCTTCCTAAAGCAATGTTTGCTTGCAACTTCTCCCACAGTTCCACCTGAACGGAGGGTGGTGGGAATTTCTGTCCATCAGCTGCCTCTCCAAGCTCATTGGTGGGTGAGAGAGGGTGGGGCTGCGAAAGCCCTGCCACCTTTCATTGCACCAGTGGTTAGGTGGGAAATTAGCATGGAGGACCTTCCCTTGTCTGTGTTCACTCTGTAAATTACTTCCAATATAGAGGATCTTTTCACCTTAAAAGTTCACATTGTCGAGAAGTCAAATGGAGTACTGTCCAGACTGTGTGGTGCAGTCAGGCAGAAATGGGTTCCAGCCTCAGCTCCGTGCTCTAATTACCCCTTATTTTCCCTGCTCCCTTAGGCCAGTAACCAGCCAGCTATGGCTCAGTTTTATGGTTGGCAAAGTGGGAATGATGACTCCTGCATAAGGTGATTGTTCTGAGGACAAACTGAAAGCACTAGTCCAGTGACTAGCACCAAGAAGTTACCCCCCAAATTTTCATTCATTTTTCCCCAGCATAATATACGACAGACTTCCAAAAAGTGCAGGTCTGCAAGACTCCTAATTTCCGAGTTACCGGCTATCCCACTGAGTCACATTATATCCCCTCCTGGGAGATTTACCATCTGACAGTAAGGATTATGCCAGCTTCCCAAACAGTAACAGTTGTCTGAAGAAGAAACATTTGGGATGAAAACCAAAACCAAATGGGTACTTATGGAGTCTAGGTCACTGGTCTTCAAATGCACATATTTTTAAAGTCCACAGATAAGTTCTTATTATAAATTTAAATAGCTGTAAAAGATAAAACTTCCAGCCCATCCTAAATATTGACATTTTAAAACAAGACCATTAAATCATTTCTTTACATATAACCAGTGGGTAATCTAACCACCTTAGCAAATTGATACTCACTCTGACCCTTTTTAAAAAATATATACAAACAAGCTCTTCTTTAACAGATCTTTTATTTCATTCTCTTTCCTTCTTGAACTCTTACTCCCAGTCTACCTCCTCCATAGAATTTAACCCTGCTCTAATATATTTTGTGTTTGAAAGCAATTTATTGATCACTTCATTATACCTCTTTGCAACTATTTCAGTATATTAATTGACATTAATTTTTAAACATGTTATATGACCCTAAGTATTGAGTTATCACAATTATTTTCAGTACAGAATTGCTCAAAGCAATAAACACATTACAAATGTTAATAATTACTAAACAGAAAAAGTAAATTTTTTGGAATTGCATCTTAATGAGATAAATGGGGCTGTTTTGTTTTCAATTACTTTATGTCTCCAGATTTGAGTGTTATTATGTTTGGAATGAGACCACATTCAGCATCAATTTTTCTTGCTTTTTTTTTTTTTCAATTTATGAATGCTCGTGTTGAGAAACCTTGTTCTCATAATTAAGTAGATGTGAATGAAAGGAGTTTTAGTGTAGCATTGCCATTCAGTACTCTGAACTCTTTACGGTTATATGCCAAAAATCACAAGGTGATTTTTAATGATTGATTGGCTGACAGCTTGGTTGTATACTCCTTCAGTTTCATTGAAAGCAAATAATTAGATGATTTGTCATCCAGTTATTGAGTTATTCCCTATCTCATTTTTCTGAGAAGTATACTGAAAAGGCCTGTCTTTTTCTTTTATATTTGAATTTTATTTTTTTATTTTTTATTATTTTATTATTGTATTTTATTTTTATATAAGATTTTATTTAAATTTTTTATTTTATTTTTTTATACAGGTTCTTATTAGTTATCAGTTTTATACATATTGGTGTATACATGTCAATCCCAATCTCCCAATTCATCCCACCACCACCAAGCCCCCCCCTCCCTGCCACTTCCCCTGTTGGTGTCCATACATTTGGTCTCTACATCTGTGTCTCAATTTCTGCCCTGCAAACCGGTTCATCTGTATCATTTATCTAGATTCCACATATATGTGTTAATATATATTTGTTTTTCTCTTTCTGACTTACTTCACTCTATATGACAGTCTCTAGGTCCATCCACGTCTCTACAAATGACCCAATTTCATTCCTTTTTATGGCTGAGTAATATTCCATTGTATATATGTACCACATCTTCTTTATCCATTTGTCTGTCGATGGGCATTTAGGTTGCTTCCATGACCTAGCTATTGTAAATAGTGCTGCAAAGAACATTGGGGTGCATGTGTATTTTTGAATTATGTATTTTGAATTATGGTATATGCCCAGTAGTGGGATTGCTGGGTCATATGATAATTCTATTTTTAGTTTTTTAAGGACCCTCCATACTGTTCTCCATAGTGGCTGTATCAATTTACATTCCCACCAACAGTGCAAGAGGGTTCCCTTTACTCCACACCCTCCCCAGCATTTGTTGTCTGTAGATTTTCTGATGATGCCCATTCTAACTGGTGTGAGGTGATACCTCATTGTAGTTTTGATTTGCATTTCTCTAATAATTAGTGATGTTGAGCAGCTTTTCATGTGCTTCTTGGCCATCTGTATGTCTTCTTTGGAGAAATGTCTATTTAGGTCTTCTGCCCATTTTTTTGATTGGGTTGTTTGTCTTTTTAATATTGAGCTGCATGACCTGTTATATATTTCGGAGATTAATCCTTTGTCCGTTGATTTGTTTGCAAATATTTTCTCCCATTCTGAGGATTGTCTTTTCATCTTATTCATATTTTCCTTTGCTGTGCAAAAGTTTTAAGTTTCATTAGGTCCCATTTGTTTATTTTTGTTTTTATTTCCATTACTCTAAGAGGTGGGTCTAAAAGATTTTGCTGTGATTTATGTCAAAGGGTGTTCTTCCTATTTTTTTTGTGCATTAATTTTGATTTTCATTTTGAGATTTTGAGATTTTTGTGCATTAATTTTGTATCCTGCAACTTTACCAAATTCATTGATTAACTCTAGTAGTTTTCTGGTGGCACCTTTAGGATTTTCTATGTGTTGTATCATGTCATCTGCAAACAGTGACAATTTTACTTCTTTTCTGATTTGGGTTCGTTTTATTTCTTTTTCTTCTCTGATTGCCATGGCTAGGACTTCCAAAACTATGTTGAATGATAGTGGCAAGAGTGGACATCCTTATCTTGTTTCTGATCTTAGAGGAAATGCTTTCAGTTTTTCACCACTGAGAATGATGTTTGCTGTGGGTTTGTCATATATGGCCTGAGAAGGCACATCTTAACAAATGACTATTAAATTACATCTGTTACTCCTTCATTTGGAAGAAACTTATTTAATATTATATACTCAAAAAGGACTTGGAAAATAGGAACATTAATTTCAATAAAGGTTTTCCAATATAATCTTTTGTTTTTATGAAAATGCTTTTGTCATTACATACTCTAAATATATTTTTATCCAAATCTTTGAGCTGAAGATTTAACTCATACAATTTACACCATGTTTACCTAGCTGGTAAAATCAGTCCTTGTGGTCCAACCAACAAGTGAAATTAGGTTTACTTCTTGTCAAAATAAAAATCTGACTACAATTCTAGTTTAAATAAATGTTAATATATGTTTTGAGGAATATTATGAAAACTACTGATAAATTATGGAATGCATATTGTAGGGAAGATTATTAAAAGTAGACAGGAGAAGTGGAGAAAGCTTCAGGTCTAATATGATTAATTACATCCAAGTAACAAAAATAATGCAATGAAATGTGTAGCTATATGTAAGTTACCTGTGAAGTGAGGAGTATGATAAAAAATATGAGGTTCCTTAGTTAAACATGTTCTCATGAGTGCAGAACTCTGGCGCTTGACTTTGGAAAATAATTAAATAATATCATGCATAAAAGAAACAATTTCACTGATTTCTTTAGAAACCAAATCAAACATTTACTATGTACTTAATGAAAGAGAAAGTTATATATGGTAAGTATATAGTTATATATGGAAAATTACTAGTCTGACAAGCTAGCATATACTTTCATGTATTGTTAAATATTTTACATCATAAAATAAAATGAGGACTGGCTATATTGAAGTAAATATTTCATAATATGTTTGGGTAAAAAAATTAGCTTTAAATACCTTATTGAATGATGAATACAAAATCTGAAAAAAAGATCACAAGAGTTTTATGTACCAGTTTTATCCAGTGAATCTTTAAAAATTTGATAGTCTCAGAAAAGATTCCTGGTACATTGAAAAGAATCAGCATCGCCATCCTGCACCGCTTCATCTAAACAGAGATGTTCTTCTTTCCAGCTAGTGACATATCCTAGGGATTTTTTTTTTTTTTTTTTTTTTTTTTTTTTTTTTTTTTTTTTTTTTTTTTTTTTTTTTTTTTTTTTTTTTTTTTTTTTTTTTTTTTTTGCAGTACGCGGGCCTCTCACTGTTGTGGCCTCTCCCGTTGCCGAGCACAGGCTCCGGACGCGCAGGCTCAGCGGCCATGGCTCACGGGCCCAGCCGCTCCGCGGCATGTAGGATCTTCCCGGACCGGGGCACGAACCCGTGTCCCCTGCATCGGCAGGCGGACTCTCAACCAGTGCGCCACCAGGGAAGACCCCCTAGGGATTTTTTAAAAGCTGGAAAAATGCTTACCTTTAAATATGTAGGGGAGAGAGCCATTTTTAGCAATCTATATTCTCTGCTCTCCTCTTACAAGCTTCTCCTTAAAGAGGGATGAACATTCGATAATTTTTAGGACATGGAAAACTAGCCGTTACTCTCAGCCACACCAATCTACAGTGTACCTACATTCAGAACATCCCTGCACAGGCCATAATGCTCTGGTTATAGCCCCACCCTTTACTCTTGACCTAGAACGGCAAGCCCTAGGTAAATGTATGGAATTTGGGTTACAAGGGAGTTCCCTGAAATCACCACAATGAAGTTCCCTTTGCCCGGCGTCCCTCTCACCATTGGCAGCTAACACCTTGAGGTGTAATGCACCTTAGTAAGATCCCATGGTGAAGTGGGGAAGGGAGAAAAGCATGCGGGAAGGAAAAGACCCACTAGATATGCAGCTTTGTTCTCAGGCAGATACATGTTAAGAAAGAATATACTGAGAAATGCGGATGTGAAAATCTATTCCTTTAAAGCAATTTGTGCTGTGATCCCTTTGGAAAAGTCTTTCTGCACCTTCGATGACTTCAGTTTGATTTAGGACCACAGTCATGCTTGAATCTGTACATCTGAATGACAAGTGAAATAGTCCAGCATCCAGATGTATCCCACTTTCCAGATGTTTGGTTTCTTACAGACGTAACCTGAATCTTACCCAGCCCTCTTTTTTAAAAAAGTCAATATGAAATATTTTAGACACACACAAAGGAATATACAATAAATCCCCAGCTATCATCCAGCCATAATAATCAACAACACATGGACATTTTTAATGTATATCCTCCACTTAGCCTTCCCGACTGGATAATGTTGAAGCAAATTCCAGGCATTATATCATAAGTCTAAATATATTTTTATGTATCTCTGAAAGATAAGGATGCTTTAAAAATATGTAACAATACCATTATCTCACCTAAAAAGGCAATTCCTTAATATCAAATAGCCAATAAGCGATCAAATTTTCCCCAGTTGTCTCATAATTTAAAAAAAAAAAAAAAAACAGTTGGTTAGAAATTGAATCCAGACAAGGTCTCTGTATTGTATTCTCTTACTTCATTTAATCTACAGGTTCCTCCACTTTTTTTTTCTGAGAATTTCTTTGTTGAAGAAACAGATGATTTGTTCTGGATTTTTCTGACTCCATCCCCATCGTGTCATTTCCTGTAATGACAATGTATTTCCTGTAATCTAATATTCCAAAGATTTCATTTGATTCAGGTTGGGTATTTTCACAAAAGTATTTAATAGGTGGTGTTGTGTATGTATATCCAGAGTGGCAACTGCTGATCATTGCCTAGATGCATTATTTCATTAGGGACTTGCAAACCAGTGGTATCCTAATCCTTATATTTTTCCTTTGATTAACTGGAATACTTTTTACATAGATAAACTTTCCTTCACCAAGTATTTAGTTATACTGAAGTACTGTTTACACAGAAGAGTACTCAGCTCTTTAAAAAAATTAATTAAAAAATTAATGAATTTCAGATTATTCTTTTAAATTTTACATTAGGACACTCTTACTTTTGTTAAGGGCCATCATAATATACAGGATTGTTTCTTTTCAGGGAAACCTAGAAATTAAATTATTTCTGGCTTCAAGTCTTAAGGCAGCCAATCTTTAAAAAATTATTTGACATGTGTACTGTTGTGAAATTTGGTATTTAATCCCTTACTCTAGTTTCCACCCTTTTCTTACAGTCAAAAAAGTACCAGAAGATTAGGATATACATATTCACTTAGTGATCCTCTTCCCAATCAGACACAGTACAATGATGAGTATGTTTGGAAATCATATTCTAAAGAAGATTTGATCAACATTGGAACTTCAAGAGGAATCAAGAACCACAAATCTTATTACCCCAGCCAAGTAAGATAATATCTACATATCTTTTGAATGTGATAGTCTATCAATAATCCATTAAGAATGAGAGTTTGGATATATCCCAAAGATCCTTCATCACCTACAGCTGTGGTCCTTCTTAGACTATTTTTTGCTCGCCTTCTCACATTTATTTCTAACTACTACTCCCTTATCCCCTTAAATAAGAAACATTTATTTTAATACATTTATTTATTTTATTTATTTATTTTTGGCTGCGCTGGGTCTTTGCCACTCTGCGCGGGCCTCTCACCGCAGTGGCCTCCCCAGTTGCAGAGCACAGGCTCCAGGCACGCGGGCCCCAGCGGTTGCAGCACGCAGGCCCAGTAGCTGTGGCTCACGGGCTCCAGAGCACAGGCCCAGTAGTTGTGGCACATGGGCTTAGTTGCTCCGCGGCATGTGGAATTCTCCCGGACCAGGGCTCCAACCGGCGTCCCCTGCCCTGGCAGGTGGACTCTCAACCACTGTGCCACCAGGGAAGTCCCTGAAACTTTTTTTTTAATTGAAGTGAAATTCACGTAGCATGGAATTAACCATTTTAATGTGAACAAATCACTGGCAATTAGTATATTCATAATGTTCTACAACAACCACCTCTGCCTCATTTCAAAATATTTTCATACTCTCAAGAGGAAACCCTGTACCCATTAAGAAATTATTCCCTGTTTCCCTCTCCCCTAGTCTCTGGCAACTATCAATCTGCCTTCTGTCTCTATGGATGACATATTCTAGATATTTTATATGTGGAATCATACTATACAATATGTGACCTTTTGTGCCTGGCTTCTTTCACTTAGCATTGTTTGAAAACATTGTTTTCAAAGTTCATTCACATTGTAGCATCTATCAGCACTTCATTCCCTTTTATGGTTGAATAATATTTTATTGTATGTATATACCACAAATTGTTTATCCATTTATCTATTGATGGACGTTTGGGTTGTTGCCACCTTTTGGCCTTTGTGAACAAAGCTGCTATGAACAGGCATGTACAAGTATTTGTGTTTGGTATAAGCATTCTCAAACCATCAGCACTTTTATCATTTTGTTGACTATCCAGAACTCCCTTCTCTTATCCACCAAGGAAACTTACAGATTCTTCAAGGCTCAGCTTAAAGAGAGACATCTCTAATTCCCTTCTCCTCTAGATGAAAATAACTGACCCTCCCTCTGTTTTCTAGGCACTGTGTACCCTTCTCCCATCATAAAAGGCAAAGCTCAATTGTAGTAAAGGGTTTCATATACTTGGTTGCCATATGGCATGGTGACACCTGGGATGGAAGCACCTGGACACATTCAATAGATAATATGGCTGTAGAATGGTCAGGATTTGATGACTGAAAGGATGTAAAAGACAAGGGAGAAGAATGAATGATGATGTTCCTGGTTTTTACTTGGATGGCTGGGTCTGTGCTGATGTTATTTACTGAACTGGAACATTCAGAAGGACTGGGTTTGGTGGGGAAGGCTTGGGGAAAATGTGAGTTCAGTTGAAGACATGTTGGTTGAAGATGTGTCCAACCTGCAGTTGAATACACAGGTCTGGAACTCGAGGGGAAGAGGCGAGCTGTAGTTGTGGGTAGACTTTGGAGTCATTAGAACATACACACATACCCCATTTAACTTGGTTCCTCATGGCACCCACTCATGTAATCTATTGACCTGTTGAGTATTTTCCTTAAGATTTATAATTAACGCAAAGTAGTCGGTTACAATATTACATTATATATGTGTACATATACATACACATACATATGCACAGCATTTATTTCCCCTTTAAGTGTTATTGAAGGCTCTCAGCCAACGAGTGTTCCTGTGCCAGCCTGCAGACCCTCCCAGCACGTGAATGCCCTTCCCATCAACCTGAGTTGAGGGTATACTGCATTATTTACTCTTCTGAGGCCTCTCTGCCATTTACTTTTGTTTTCTGTTAAGGAGTTTTGACTGTGGCTCAGGGCCTGGACTAGCATGAGACTAGCAAGTTGCTCCCTCTCTGCTAACAGAGTCTGCTGCTCAGGAACAAAGGAAGTGTATCACCCTAATAGTTAAGGTGCAGACTGGTGGTTTGGGGCTCCTTCAAGGAAAGGGTGGTGGAAAAGGAGGGCCCATGTCTGCAGCAATTACGATGCCTTGACGTGTGGGCCGTCGGGGGAAATGGGCTGGAGGCAGCTCAGGACTTGCCCAGTGATCGGGAGACTCTGCAGTCGATCCCACTGGATGGTCCTTTTTGCTGCTAGGGTTTGCATGTATATGGGTGCAAATGACACCTCAGACTGCCCAAGCCTACCAGGAAGAGCATGTAGAGGGTAAAGATACATGCCTCTGATGAAGCCCTGGGGAATCCCCAGGTCTGAGGTGCAGGGTGAGGAAAGAAGACTTCAGTGGAGACCATGGAGGAGCCACAGAGGAAAGCCTGAAAGATATGGTCTCTCAGATATCTGGGAAGGAAATACAAGAACGAGATCACTGTCATGTCAGGTATCTCTGCTACCTATTTGGTGCCCCATCAGACATCACTGGTGAGGTCAATTCCCACTCAGGGTCTTGGAGGAAACCAGCTTACCTGGGCTTAGCAGTGACTGCAGGGCAAAGCCTTCAAGTATTGGATCGTTATGTGTGCTACCTTTTACTCGTCCATTCAAGCAACCAGTATTTATTGAATGCCTAGCATGTGCCAGGCACTCTTCTTGTACATTTCCTGCCATTTCTCCAAGAAACCCTCCATCTCACACTAATCAGGCATTCCTCCCTACAACTCTACCAAAACTGCTCATTTCAAGGTCACCAATGAACCCCAGTCTGCTAAACCCTATGGTCAAGTCTCTGTCCTCATCTCACTTGACCTACCAGCCGCATTTCACACAATGATCAGTCCTTTTTCCTTCACTTTCTTACTTGGCTTCTAGTACAACACATTCTCTTGGGTTTTCTCTTTCATAACTGCCTGCCCCTTCTCAGTCTCTTTTGCTGCTGCTTCCACTTATCCTTGACCTCTTAATGATGAAGTGCCCCAAGGTTTGATCATCAAACCTCCTCTAATTTCTAGCTTGGTGATCTTACCCAGTCTTAATTTATTTCAACTGTATGAGATGACTTCCAAAATTATCTTCAGCTTAGTCTACTCCCCTTAACTCAGATTCATGTATCCAACTGCTTTCTTAAGATCTCCTGCTGGAAGTTTACTTAAAGACTCCTCAAATGTCACATTACCACAACTGAACACCTGAGTGTCCCTCTAAGTGTAGGCTATTCCACGTTTCAGTTCATGCCCACTCCACCCTTTCAACTGTTCAGACCTCAATCCCTGGAGTCATCCTTGGCCCATCTCTTTGCTTCACATCCCACATTCTATGCATCAGGAAACCTTATTTCCCTACAAATATATTTAGAATATGATCACTTTTCCCCAGTCACATTTTATTGTCTTCAACGTGAAAAGCCAAAGAAATGACAAAGTACCATGTTACAGCTGGGGCAGCTGACGGCTCCCTGAACACACTGGCACTTACTTCATTGTGGTAGCTACGTGTAAAGGACTCAAAAGAACACGTACACAAAAACACACATGTTCTTCATTCCGTGAGGTGAACCCACGTGGATTTTCTTGAAAATTGTGTTTGTACTGATAGGACTTTTTTCACTGGACACTGCCTCAAGGTCAGTTGGCAGCCTCAGTAAAGAGCTACTTCCCTTGGAAAATTTCTGCTTCAGTGGAAGAGGTTCGGACGGCAATAGCAAATCAGTTTATTTCCCACATGAGGAGAGACTTTGTGGACACAGCAAAAGGTAAACGTTCATTTTTTCTCCTTTCCCTGATAGAAAGGCACTGGAGTCACAGTGGTGAGCAACACAGATGCAGTCTTCTCCCTCACGGAACTCACAGTACAGTCGTGGAGAAAGGCAATTGAGCAAACAATAGTTGACCTAGTTAGCACCTATAAAAAGATGCACGTTGTGGGAAATGCAGGGTGCTGGGGGTGCACAGTAGGACACCCAGCCTAATGTGGGCGGGGGCTGGGGAGAAGGTCAGGAAAGCCTTCTTGGGTCCAAAGGACAAGGACGAATGAGCCAGGAGAAGATGATGGGGTCAAGTTAAACGTGCAGTTTTCAATTCTTAACTGCTGGTTCACCATGTTTAAATTACTTGAATTAAAATTCCTTTATTAAACCAATACATGCATAGAGTGAAATCTGATAGTTACCTAAAGGCTCACAATGAAATAGTAGTTCGTTGACCCACCCCCCTCTTGGTCCTACTCCCACTGGCTGTCAATGTCCATCCTTTCAACTATGTCTTCTTACGGGAGCCTCCATATTTTAAAATCCTATGCTTAATACTGCTATTTTTGATTCCTCAATTTTAGACATTACAATTGACTTCCTGTTATGGTAACTGAGGATTTGGTCCTCCTATAATTCTTTCTCATGCCCCCTCCATCCATCCTCTCAGTATAATCATATTACAAATTTGGAGTTAATGCAATTGCTAGTGTTTATATTATGATTACGATGATATGATATATTATGATTATGTAAATATTTACTGCTGAGCCAGATGGTATTTTATGGTTATGTTTCCTTTTAGTTTTCTTTTGTTTTTCGCCAGGGTTAATAATTGATTCTTTTCATAAGCTTAGTTTTCTGTGTGCCCTTCACACTTACTGAATCCATTTTTTCTGGTCCAGCATCTCAGTACATCACCTTCTACTGTGCCTGGTGTCCCCGAATCCAGAGCTGCTTTGGTTCGATTTTGCACCAACAAATCTTCTGTCTAGGAAAGGGTAGCCATATAACTACCATTGCCACTTGCTCTTCCTTGAAACACTCTTCCTTTTAACTTCTGTGACTCCACACTCTCCTGGTTTCCCCTACTTCGTCTCCTTTCTTGTCTTTTTTCTATCTGATCTCTAACAGAGTTCCTTAGAGTTCCTGATTCCTTTAAAGAGCAATGATCCATCTTCCTGAGGAATTCTGCATTTGTTTCTCTTCCCCAAGCCCTTCCTCAGGTCTCTGGTTCTGTGTATTTGGTGACCGGGTAGAAGTCTCACAAGGGTCCCAAGTCATCACCTTCTACTCCCCCCGGCACTGATCTTCCTGCATTAGCTACAGATCGCGGCAATTCCATCGCTACATGGCAGCCAGAGGCTCTTTCACAGTCTAAATTGGATCATATACTTCTACTGCTTCCTTTCACTGGCTTCCCTTTTGCACTTTGATTCAAATGCACGTTCCAGTTACTTTTCTTGGTCCACAAGGTCCTGCAAGGCTGGCCCTTGCTTATGTCCTCACCTTTCCCCTTCACTCCATCCCTCTCTTTCACTAGGCTCCAGCTCCATGAGCCTTTTTTCAACTCCTTTAACCTCTTTCCCACCTTCGGTCAGTGTGCAGCCTGTCCCCTCTGCCTGAAAGGCTCTTTCTGGGGTTTCACTTTGTCACTCTCTTGACTCCAGCTTAAATGTCACCTTGCCTGTGAGAACTTTCCTACAATTTTATCTGAAGAGGCGTGCTGCCACCTTGTTTGTCTAGCACCCCTGCATTTTGCAGTCATTTGTTTACTGTTTCGTGTTTTCTGTTGTTTGTGTTTTACTCTTTCCTCACTATTCAGTAAGTGCCCCAGAGGCCCTTATTCACTCAGGACCTAGTGCAGTATATAGTCTCGTCCTTGTATATAGGAGGTGCTCTGTAAATATTTGCTGAATGAGAGAGAGAATGTATGGGAAGTACATTTTCTGAAGCGGGATGGGTGTGGAATTAAAAGTCCTCCATACTTGCAGATAAACACTCAGGGTCATGGGAAAACATCAGAAACGTCAGCATTCTTTTTTTTTATTATTATTTTATTCATTTATTTATTTTTGGCTGTGTTGGGTCTTTGTTGCTGCACGCGTGTTCCTCTAGTTGCAGCGAGCAGGTGCTACTCTTCGTTGTGGTGTGTGAGCTTCTCATGTGGTGGCTTCTCTTGTTACAGAGCGTGGGCTCTAGGAGTGCGGGCTTCAGTAGTTGTGGCACTTGGGCTCAGTAGTTGTGGCTCGGGGGCTCTAGAGCACAGGCTCAGTAGTTGTGGTGCACGGGCTTTGTTGCTCCGTGTCATGTGGGATCTTCCCAGACCAGGGCTCGAACCCGTGTCCCCTGCAAGGCAGGTGGATTCTCAACCACTGCACCACCAGGGAAGCTTGAAATGTCAGCATTCTTGAAAGATGTCTTTGAGCTTCGAGTCAGAGTTGTCCTTTCAGCATACACAAATTACCATTTCTCCATGTGTGGTTAAATACCCAAGTCCTGCTAAGACTCCCTCCCAAATCTCTCACCTCCATCTGCTTCTCTCCCTCCCCACGGCCACTGCCTTTGTTCAGGCTACCATAGTCTCTGCCTTGGATGACCTCTAATTCACTCTCTTGTCCAGTTTTGTCTCCTCCAGTCCACAGTCCATACTAGAGCCATAGTGAGTTTCCAGATGAGCAAACTGACATCACCTTCCAGCTTAAAACCCTCAGTGACACCCTGCCCCCACGCTCTTCGGATAAAAGCTAAGTGCCTTACTGTAAGCCCTGTATGATCTGGTTCTTGCCCATCAACCCAGCAGTCCCCCTCGCCAGCCCCCCACACTTTTTATGAGACCGACTGCCTTCCATCCTCCAGGCTCATGATGCCTCCTGCCCGAGGAAGATGTCTTCCTCCCTGTTTTCAAGCCTACGTCTGTCCATAATTTAAGTCTAAATGTAAGCTTCATTTCTCTCCCAGGAGTCTTCTCTGATCCCCCAGGTTTGGATCGGTGACCGTCCCATGTTTTTATAGCACCTGTTCTTCCCTCTGACACAGCATTTATCAAATAATATTGCGATTAGCTTTTATGTATCTGTTTCTCTAATACCTGAAGCTTCTGAAGTACAGGGACTATGTCTTATCTTTGAATCCTCATTATTGAATTAAGGCAAATGAGTGAGAAGCACTAAAAGGTGTTTGTTTTCACACGCACACTTGGAGAACTCGGCTTTGAGGAATTAGAAGAGACAGCAGAACTAGGTCTCACCTGGCTATAGACTGTGTGCCCATGGTCCTAAGTGGTTTTGAACAGTCCTTGCTGTAGATTTACTGGGGCCTTTCTGCAGATGCCACACCTAATCTTAAAGGGCCAGTTTCTCCCTTTGGGCTACAGCTACTCTGGTATCACTTTTATCAACTGGAAAAGAAACTGGTGGGAGCTGATCTCCTGAGGGGCAGGGATGGTCCCTGGGAGGAGTCCAGGCCTTGGAGGTGGGGTTAGTGTTGGGTCAGGTTATCTTCTCTGTCCAGACTTCAATACAATTATGGGGACTTCAGGTGTTGGTCAGGTCCTTTTGTATCAGGAACTTCTCTTAATAATGCCAAAGGAACTCATTAACATGAAATTTTATACAGACAATAAAACCATTAGTTAAGAAAAACTAAGAACTAAGAGGTACTTTAAGCATATATCACATAGGCAGTAACTAGAGAGTGGTTCAGATTAATTGCTAATACATAGCAATCACATTTCTTTTTTTTTTTCTTTTGTCCATTCATTAATTTAGTAAATATTTACTGAGGTCTATTACAGTGATATGTACTCAGGATCAGTGAAGAATAAGACTTAATCTTAATTAAGTACATAAAGACACAGACGTGGAGAACAAACATACGGATACAGAGGGGGAAAGTGGAGGGATGGGAGGAGTTGGGAGATTGGGGTTGATACATATACACTATTGATACTGTGTATAAAATGGGTAAGTAATGAGAACCTGCTGTGTAGCACAGGGAAGTCTACTCAGTGCTCAGTGGTGACCTAAATGGGAAGGAAGTCCAAAAGGGAGAGGATGTATGTATATGTATGGCTGATTCACTTTGCTGGGCAGGAGGGACTAACAGAACATTGTAAAGCAACTATACTCCAATAAAAATTAATTTTTTAAAAAAAGGCTTAATTTTTATCTTCAAAGGAACTCAGAGTAAATCCAGAGCACAGGCTTCCGGACGCGCAGGCTCAGCGGCCATGGCTCACGGGCCCAGCCGCTCCGCGGCATGTGGGATCCTCCCAGACCGAGGCGCGAACCCGCGTCCCCTGCATCGGCAGGCGGACTCTCAACCGCTGTGCCACCAGGGAAGCCCTGATTTTTGTTTTTTCTGGGTCTTCATCTCCAGTTGCTCTACTTCTATGCTGGTCCATCCTGGTCCACATGAACCAGCCCCTCAAGACCCTTCACAACGTGGTTCCTAACTTTCCTCTCCTGCTTCACCCTCAGCCAGTCGTCCTCCCTTCCCTGCGTTCCTCACACTCACACCAACTAGACTACATTTCATGAACACTCTGTGCATCTTTTGCTTCCGTGTTGACCCAATGTCAAAACACGCCTTTTGCTGTGTCTGCCTTTTGATTCTAGTCTCCCTTCCCTTCCGGTAACAGAGCCTGTCGCACTCCCTCTGGACTTCTGTAGCACCTTATCCACAGCTCTGGGTGAGTGATGCTTATGAGAAGCTTGTTCACAATATAAGTGCCTGGGTCCCACTTCTAGAAAGTCTCAATGTCTGGGATGAGGTTCAGGAGGTATATTTTGGAATAACCTTCTTAGGTATTTCTGATGTATTATCTCCATGGGAGAACCACAGTTCCAAGTGTTATGGTTGTAAGATATCACATTCCATATCCATGTATCCTGTATGTCTTTTTCGAATCACACTTGTTTGAGATTGTCTTGAGGTAGAACAATGACTTAATTACCTTTAACCTTGGCACAGAATCCATATAGGAACTGAAAACATTTGCTTTTGAGTGTCAGCTAGGGGGGAAGGATAGGCACCTGTATCCAGTATTTCAATAGGAATTTATTTATTAATAAAGCCATTAGTAATTTACAAAAACCAAGTTACAGATGCTGCTTACTAGGAACAACACCAGATGATTTTCCAAAATAGCTTAAGGAATGTCCTGATGTTTGAGCCCGAGAGTTTTCTTCTCTCTATATAACCTTGCCTTCTCCTCGGGTGGTTGATGGGGTCATTATGAGGGCCATTGAGTACCCATGGCCTCTCTCCCTGAGTCATCTAAGCTAAGAGGCACCATGTAGTGAAACCCTTTCCCACTGTGCTGGTCTGGACAGAGATCATTTTTTAAAAATCAATATTAAAATGCTCTTGAGTACCAGTAGATGACATCACATATTGTTTGATATACAATGTACATTTGCATTTATTTTGAAAACACCTATTGAAAAACTATTCTGGAAAAAGAATATAGGTTAGTGTTAATAGTAATTAGCACTGTTGTGACATTGCTCATGATATTTATGGCTTTTTTTTTTTAGGGTTATGAATATTTTTTCTAGTACCACTTATTTTATTTTTTCAAAGAAGACTTTGATCTTTATTTCTAATCTCTTCTTCATCTCCTATCACAAGTAGCTGATTTTGTCCATATTTCCACAATTTGAATTTTTTCTCTTCATTTTATTTATTTAAAAAAATTTTTTATTGGAGTATACTTGATTTACAATGTTGTGTTAGTTTCAGGTGTACAGCAATGTGAATCGGTTATATGTATACTTACATCCACTCTTTTTCAGATTCTTTTCCCACATAGTCCATTACAGAGTACTGAGTAGAGTTTCCTGTGCTATACAGTAGGTCCTTATTAGGTGACATCCATGTTTTTAATATCTTTGTCCCAATTAAAGTTGTTGCTGTATGATGTACCTCTGAACCAACATTTTGTAGCAAGAATTAGGGGTGAACTCACTCCAGGTGAAATGACTTGTGATTCTCTCCTCAGTTAATATGGTAGTGCTTGTGGAACCTGGTTTTAGTCAGTGCTTCAGAGGTATTTAAGTATCATATGTTTAATGAATATTTGTTAGCAGAGTTATTTCCAAAAATAACAGTGCTACTGTCCACTAATGACAATGATCTTACCTAACCCTCCATCGGTAAGGTTCTTTTCCTTTGAGTGGTTCTTTTCCAGATAATGGGGATGATATGCACTGCCCCATCTAAGGTTGCCAGGTTTAGCAAATAAAAATACAGGATGCCCAGTTAAATTTGAATAATGGTGTATAACAGGTGAAAAATGAGTACCTATACATACTTACACTAAGAAATTATTCATTGTTTATCTGAAATTCAAATTTAACTGGCATCCAGGAATTCCCTGGTAGTCCAATAGTTAGGACTCTGTGCTTCCATTGCAGGGGGCACGGGTTTGATCCCTGGTTGGGGAGCTAAGATCCTGCAAGTCACATGGTGTGGCCCCCCCAAAAATCTAACTGGCACCCTATGTTTCATATGGCAACCATAGCCCTAACTAAAATCTCTCACTCTGCACCCTAACCCCTGCCCCAGGGACTAGGCAGGACGGAGTCCTGAGTCCACGGAGCAGAAAGTAATGAGCACTCCTAATTGATGTACAATATACTCATTAGAAACTATTTCTAATCATTTGAGCTTGTACTTTCTGTGCCTGATAAAGCAGAAAATTATTTCCTGGTTGAAATGTCCCTAAAAAGTACATTGACCGTACCTCTAAATGCAAGAAGAGTGTGTTTTAATGTGATAAATTGGAAGTTACTGACAGAAGCAGAATGGAATGAAAATATGAGGCTATTTAGAAATAGCTTACAAGGAGTAATTATTGCCTTCCATTTGTACCCCAGCTCAAAAGATTAAGCAACATTCTCAGATGTTTCTGGAATGGAAAAACTTACTTCCCCCACCAGCAGACACTGAATTTCAATGGAATTACCAAATTCCAGCTAAAATTCCTGAGCTTCAGGATTTTAGTTTCAAATATGGATGCTACTCAAGCCTACCCATTGCTTCTCAGGGTCTAGGTAAGTACACCTGTAGCTTTTAAAACAACTTCATAGATGGTTCTTGCTCTAAGATTCCTCAACACATAGGGCCCTGGTGGGTGACCTTGATAATAGTCATAGAGAATGCCAGTGACCCCAGAATGGAATCAAAACTAGGACTCTGGGGCACTTAGCCTCAAACCCAGGGAATGAGGATTATGTCTCAGAAGAGAAATGACTGCTTGTGCCGTCATTTCATCCTCTGCCTGGGAGGGACAGTTGTTGGGATTGGGGGACACACCCCTCCACTTATAAAATGAAAGGAAGGATTTAGTTGCTATTAAAAAACCAAAAGAAAAAAACAGTTCCTCAGGAATCAAATTAGACTTGTCAGCTATCCCCTGGAAGTTTATCCACACGGCACATCCTTCAAGCATCTTTACATTTAGCAACGATTTTACTTGAGTGTTCTTTTATGACCCCAGTTGCAACTGTTTACAACAGAAAAGTTTTTAAAAGTTCCATGACCAAGCCACCTCCGAGTTCCTGGTTAAGAGGATAATCTGGTGTTAGTCTGAGAAAGTGATTTATTCCTTGCATGGAGTTGGGATCAAGTAGCGCTTGAGACAAAAATCACAGAGCAGAAGCTGAGCATCTTGGGGTTAGAAGGCAGCCTAGGAGTACCTAGTCTAGATCCTCCCATCATGTACAAATCCCTTCTCACCCATCCTTGCCAAGAGGAGACAGATTACCTGTTTAAACTCTTTGGAGGGGGTGTCCCATCCTGCAGTGTAGCTCCTTCATCCTTGGATACTCTGTTTGAAAGTTCTCAACAGCTAGAATCTTCCTTGCTAAACTCCTGGCCATTGGTTCTATTTCTTCCCACAGAGGTTAACTACTAGAAATCCACTATTCAGTGAAACCCTTATTATATGCCCTCTATATTCTCCACTTAAAGCATTTCTAGACCCTTCAAACACTCTGAATACAGTTCCCTGTGCTATACAGTAGGACCTTGTTGTTTAACCATCCTTTACATACCAATTTGCATCTGCTACTCCCAAACTCCCAATCCTTCCCTCCCCACCTCCCCTCCCCCTTGGCAACCACAAGTCTGCCCTCTTCGCTGTTTTTGTTTGTTTGTTTGTTTGGTTGGTTGGTTGGTTTTTTGTGCGGTACGCGGGCCTCTCACTGTTGTGGCCTCTCCCGTTGCGGAGCGCAGGCTCCGGACGCGCAGGCTCAGCGGCCATGGCTCACGGGCCCAGCCGCTCCGCGGCATGTGGGATCTTCCCAGACCGGGGCACGAACCCGTGTCCCCCGCATCGGCAGGCGGACTCCCAACCACTGTGCCACCAGGGAATCCCTGTTTGTTTGTTTGTTTTTTAAATAAATAAGTTTATGTATTTATTTATTTCTGCGTTGGGTCTTAGTTGCTGCGCTCAGGCTTTCTCTAGTTGCAGCCAGCAGGGGCTACTCTTCATTGCGGTGCGCGGGCTTCTCATTGCAGTGGCTTCTCTTGTTGCGGAGCATGGGCTCTAGGCGCGCGGGCTTCAGTAGTTGTGGCTCGTGGGCTCCAGAGCGCAGGCTCAGCAGTTGTGGCGCACGGGTCTCGTTGCTCCGCGGCATGTGGGATCCTCCCGGACCAGGGCCCAAACCTGTGTCCCCTGCACTGGCAGCTGTATTCTCAACCACTGCACCACCAGGGAAGTCCCTTCATCGTTTCTTTTTCATGAGAATTCCATGACTAGCAGAGCCCACCTTAAATGAACAACATTCAGAATCAAATATAAGTGATTCTGGATTTACTTGCACCTCATACCTCTATCCGTCCAGACGTACAGTGAATGCTAGCTGTAGATGTCATTGTTCTTCCAAACTGCTCCTCCTGAGACACCTGGGTCCCTGAGGGATGCCCCTCAGTGTATCTATCCACATCTGCACAGGAGATGGCATGAAAGGGAAAGAAGCTTCTAGGAAGGTGCTGGTTTGTTCAGGAGGTGGTGAATGCTGTCATCCCAACATGCTGACCTGCAGAAGAGTCTATTTCAGGGAGAATGGTGGTCAAACTCAACCTTCTGGCCGTCATCTCCAGTAACTCCCACTTCCAGCAGCAACAACCCTGAGTACCCCAGCAGCTGTGCATGGCCCCAGTCACGGGAGGAGACATATAGTTCCTCACTTCCCAATACAATTAATGACACCGATTAAGCTCCAAGTTGGGCTCAGTGCTGTCAGGGGCGCATCCCACAAATAAAGGCAGGAATTCTTTGCTCAGTGACAGCTCTTTTTTTTTTCCTTACCTTGTGTCCTCCAGTCCGTTCTATGCTGTACCAACACACAAGAGTGCAGGAAGAAGCAGACCACGTACCAAAGTGAGTACGGGAAAGTCTACCTGGATTTCTTAACAATTTTGAGCTCATTCACTCCCTCTCAAGTCACAGAGTACCTTCAGAGTGCTTCCTACAAAGGTAAGATGAGGTCCTGAGTGACTATTTAATAAATTACAGATCATAATAATTGTTTTACGCCAAATAGAAATTGTTCCAACTTCTAGCCACTGGAGTTATACGTTCACAATATGTATATAGCCTCCAAAAAAATCCCATGGTTTAGTGCAAACGTCAACCCACTGAAAATAAATTTTTCTTAAAAGAGAACCCAGTGACTATATCCCCACTTATTAAAATAGAAACATCTAGCTTTTCACTAATTTCTGATCTCACTTTGCTGTGGTTGGATTGCTCCAGGGTGACTTCTCTTTCTTACGGTTAACTGATTTCTCCAGTGGGTGTCTGTACTATCTCATGGCTTTGTTTTAGTTTCTGTAATCTTTATTTCCTGTTTGGGAGTACTTTTTTGTGAGAGGCTTTTTAGGGTACATGAGAATCTTCATGTATCTCCTCCTCAAAAACATAAATGTCATTCAGCATAGGTTGGGTCACTCCACGCAACAGAAATTTTCCCCAGTTCGGGGCCTAGTGACTGGAATCTGCTTGGGAGCATCTCAGGGGCAAGTGGTCAGTCTGAGCGTGTGTAAAATGTCCACTCAGAGAATAAGACTTGGAGGACAGGAAACTAAACTCTTCCAACAGCTGCTTCTCAGCACCCAATGCTCGTGGTCACACAACCTATCACCCCTCATTTTTAGCACATGCCCTAATGCAGATGTATATATTTCTATAAAGTATCTTCATATACCACGAAACTAACATGTTATGTACATTATAAAACATTCAAAATGTTAAAGAAGTCAAAAGCAAATAGAAACAGAGATCCTAATATTTCTTCCCACACCCAGTGGACCATCTCCTACACCCCACTCTGTGTTCTGCGTGACGTGGGGGTCACTGCCTTGCTTTATGCCCCGTGTCAGGCCTAAGCTCAGAACATCCACCAGGCACTCAGTAAAACCCCAACTCCTACCCCTGTAAGTAAGCCCCCTGTCTCCTACCATTTTTTTTTTAAGATTCCATATATATGCATTAGCATACGGTATTTGTTTTTTTCTTTCTGACTTACTTCACTCTGTATGACAGACTCTAGGTCCATCCACCTCACTACAAATAACTCAATTTCATTTCTTTTTATGGCTGAGTAATATTCCATTGTATATATGTGCCACATCTTCTTTATCCATTCACCAGTCGATGGACACTTAGGTTGCTTCCATGTCCTGGCTATTGTAAATAAAGCTACAATGAACATTGTGGTACATGACTCTTTTTGATTTATGGTTTTCTCTGGGTATATGCCCAGTAGTGGGATTGCTGGGTCATATGGTAGTTCTATTTTTAGTTTTTTTGTTTTTTTGTTTTTGTTTTTTTGTTGTTTTTTTTGCAGTACACAGGCCTCTCACTGTTGTGGCCTCTCCCGTTGCGGAGCACAGGCTCTGGACACACAGGCTCAGCGGCCATGGCTCACAGGCCCAGCGGCTCCGCGGCATGTGGGATCTTCCTGGACCAGGGCACGAACAGGTGTCCCCTGCATCAGCAGGCGGACTCTCAACCACTGCGCCACCAGGGAAGCCCTATTTTTAGTTTTTTAAGGAATCCCCATTCTGTCCTCCATAGTGGCTGTACCAATTAACATTCCCACAAACAGTGGAAAAGGGTTCCCTTTTCTCCCCACCCTCTCCAGCATTTATCGTTTGTAGATTTTTTGACGATGGCCGTTCTGACTGGTGTGAGGTGATATCTCATTGTAGTTTTGATTTACATTTCTCTAATAATTAGTGATGTTGAGCATCTTTTCATGTGCCTCTCCTGGCCATCTGTATGTCTTCTTTTGTGAAATGTCTATTTAGGTCTTCTGCCCATTTTCTTTTTTTTTCTTAATAGTCACAAAATGGATACAACTCAAACTTCCATCAACAGGAGAATGGATAAATTGTGGTATATTCACAAAATGAAATACTACTAGGCAATAAAAAAGAATGAATTATTGATGTGTTCAACAAAATGTACAAACCTCAAAGACATTATGCTAAGTGAAAGAAGCCAGACACAAAATAATATATTTTATATGGTTTCATTTATTTGAAAGTCTACCACAGGCAAAACTTATCTACAATGAAGGAAATTGGAACAGAGACAGTCTTGGGGTAGGAGGGATTGACTGGGAAAGAGCAAGACAGGACTTTCCAGTGTGGTGGAAATGATCTTTATCATTACATGGGTGTGAGTTGCACCTATGCAAATGTCAACCCATTAACCTGTACATGCACGATCAGTGCATTTCACTTTATGAAAGTTTACCTCAACTGAAAAACGCTGAGGTCAGGAAAGACAAGGAGAAAGATGAGTGTGGGGTTGAAAATTAAATGTGAAATCACAAACACAAATAAATGCAAACATGACTGGAGAGTAAACCAGGAACACCCCCCCACCACACACACACACACACACACACACACACACACACACACACACACCTGATCTCCAGCCCTCAGCTGGCATTTGTAACACTGAACATGAAAACATGGACATTGAATAGGAAAACACGTTATCATTCACATTCTTCCTTTCTCTTAGTTTTGGCTGCAGAGATGGCAATTGCTAGGAGTGACAAACTTAACAGCTCCACAAAGTACAATGAAAAAATATGTAATTAGGATTAGGGGACCATAGATGTTCAGAACCAGAAAAGACTTCTTCAATTTCTAGATGAGGAAATGGAGGCCAGAGAATTGAAGGGCCTCCCATGATCAGTTATCACTCAAAGATTACAAAGCTTCCCAACACTCGTGGGCAGAAAAGCAACCCTGGCTTGGATGAAACTTTTGGAACAATAGTCTCTATTGTTTTGTTTATCATCACATCACCCAGACCAAGCACTGTCTCGGTGCTTCACACATAGCATTCCTCATCCATTCAACTGTGCTAGGTAAGTATCATTACATGTATTCAAAGATGAGGAAATGAATAAATGGAGAGGACAGATGTATTTGCCAGCACAGAACTGAAACCTAAGTTTATTTCATTCCGAAATCCATGCTCTTTCCAGGAAGTCTTGCTGATCCCTTGTATACTGTTTGCTCTTTTTAATCAATAGTTAACATAATTGTGTCTTTTTAGCTATTAGACGTACTATCCTTTGATTATTTTGGTCTCATTGAATTTATATTTAGAGTACTATTATCAGATATTTGCCTCCTTCCTAGAATTTCTCTATTTAGCGTTTAAATAGTTAAATGGAAATTTTCATCCTGTTTTTCTTCATAATTTTCAGACCGACAGATTCTTGATCGCTTTATTTACTCTTACTGTGACGTTGACAAAGGGATGGATAAAAAAGGAAAATAGTTCAAATGAAGAAAATCTGAACATAACTAGGTTATTTTCTCAATAATCAAGGAAAAATGAGATCCAAATTGTTCTAAATATAATTTCATCATGACTTTGTGTTATTTTGTTTTTGTGTGTGTGTGTGTGTGTGTGTGTGTGTGTGTGTGTTAATTAATTAATTAATTAACTAATTTTTGGCTGCGTTGGGTCTTCGTTGCTGCGCACGGTCTTTTCTCTAGTTGCTGTGAGCGGGGTCTATTCTCCGTTGCAGTGCGCGGGCTTCTCACTGCAGTCACTTCTCTTGTTGCGGAGCATGGGCTCTAGGCGCGCGGGCTTCAGTAGTTGTGGCTCACGGGCTCTAGAGCGCAGGCTCAGTGGTTGTCGCGCACGGGCTTAGTTGCTCCGCGGCATGTGGGATCTTCCCGGACCAGGGCTCGAACCCGTGTCCCCTGCATTGGCAGGCGGATTCTCAACCCTTGCGCCACCAGGGAAGCCCTGTTTGTTTTATTTTTAAACAATAAAATCATTTAAGGCTGCAAGTCATCTCTTCCCTCCCCACCTCCCTACCTACCTAGTTTTAACTGTATCCAGTAGGTTTTTTTTTTTTTTTTTTAATTTATTTATTTATTTTTGGCTGCATTGGGTCTTTGTTGCTG
>RJWK010016676.1:0-35092 GCA_004363435.1 Platanista minor
CATTTCTCCAAAGAAGATATACAGACTGCCAACAAACACATGAAAGAATGCTCAACATCATTAATCATTAGAGAAATGCAACTCAAAACTACAATGAGATATCATCTCACACCAGTCAGAATGGCCATCATCAAAAAATCTAGAAACAATAAATGCTGGAGAGGCTGTGGAGAAAAGGGAACACTCTTGCACTGCTGGTTGGAATGTGAATTGGTATAGCCAGTATAGGGAACAGTATGGAGGTTCCTTAAAAAACTACAAATAGAACTACAATATGACCCAGCAATCCCACTGCTGGGCATATACCCTGAGAAAACCATAACTCAAAAAGAGTCATGTACCAAAATGTTCATTGCAGCTCTATTTACAATAGCCAGAAGATGGAAACAACCTAAGTGTCTGTCATCGGATGAATGGATAAAGAAGATGTGGCACATATATACAATGGAATATTACTCACCCATAAAAAGAAACGAAATGGAGTTATTTGTAGTGAGGTGGATGGACATAGAGTCTGTCATATAGAGTGAAGTAAGTCAGAAAGAGAAAGACAAATACCGTATGCTAACACATATACATGAAATCTAAGAAAAAATGTAATGTGAAGAACCTAGGGGCAAGACGGGAATAAAGACACAGACCTACTAGAGAATGGACTTGAGGATATGGGGAGGGGGAGGGGTAAGCTGTGATATAGTGAGAGAGTGGAGAAAAATATATTGGAGAACCTTGCTGTACTATGAGTGTATCTTGGGATATGTGTTCTTCTGAACGCCACCTGTCAGGCTAGGAGTCACTTCTATGTTGAGGTTATTGTGCTGTGACAGATCAGCACATCTCATGCTGTGGTTTGAGACTCACTGACACAGCAACTTGTACTTTCCCTTTGACCTTTGTAAAACTCAAGTTTTGGCTTGCATTGAAATCTGTGTTTCATTGACTGTGAAATTAGGAGAATCTCCAATGAGTAAAAAATGATTAGCTTTCACTTTTGGATGAAAACATGCCAAGGACAAACATTGATTTTGAGACCCTTTATAGAGCATTGCACCTTATAAAACCTCACTCTGAGGCAGATCAGAGCTATGGCACTGGCGCCAACATCTCACCTTCCAGGTCATTGCCTCTCAGCTTTCTTTTTTTGGGTGAGTTTATAAGTCAATTTGTTTACGACCTTGAATAGTAGTGTTTTTAGATACGATTACCAATCCCCAGATGATCTTTACTAATGGTGGGTATTCAAATACCCTATATTTCTCTGGATTGTGTTGTGTTGACACCTTCTTTCTTCTACTCTCCCCAGCAGAGCAGCTGTATTTTCTGTGTAACCATAGCACTTTATTTATGCTTTTATTATATCATTTGTCATCTGCATTTTAGTTATTTGTTTATATGCTTTCCCTTTGGACTGCAAGCTGCTTAAAGGCAGGAGTTCCCTTTAACGAGTCTGTGGACTCCTGGCATACTGCACAGGACTTGGAATATAGTGCTCAACTAAATGTTGACTCTATGGACTCATTATTTAAAAAATTTAAAACCTAAGTATTATAAGGGTGGCTCGGTGGAATGCAGTGGGTGTGAGTGGGGGGGTAACATATTATTTATATTTTATTTGAAAATTAATGTATTTTGGAGACCTGCGCTGTGTATGAAGGCCTATTTAGATCAGATGACCCCAAGGACTCCCTTTTTCTCTTCCTCTATGTAATTGTATTCAAATATCCATAACCCAGTCCTGAAATGGGTAATTTCCTGTAGATAGAGTTCCAAAGTACTAGGAGGCCCTTTCACTTCTGAGAGCAAGCCCTGAGCTTAGCATAATGCTGAGGGAGGGTCAAAGCAAATATCCATTTTTTCTCTAGGTAAATTTTATTCCTTCAGACAAATGTTTAAACAACTGTTTAAAAGAAACAAAATGCTCACTGCATTGGAAAAGGCAGCTATTGCTTTGGTATCCATTTTATGCTTTTCCCTTGAAGCCAAAGAGTTATCTTGTTTCTGTGAAATAACTTTCCCTCTTCAGTTGTTCAATTTGATTCAACGATTTTTGATTAAGCATTCAGGGGTCATGAATAAATGAGAACCTGCAGTGTGGTAATTGGGATATCACTACTATCTAGTAGCATGTTTAATACTCAGCCTAGCTGTGCTGCATCACCTTTTCCTCCCATCTTCCTCGTACTATTACTCCCCCTCTCCAACCCCTTCCAAAAAAGGCAGTAATGTCATTGCAAGCTTCAGAAGGTAGCATTAAAATGAATACTTTTTAATTTCTTTGGATGAGATGGGGCTCTGGGCTCTGGGACAATGCTGATGGATGATGTTTTAATGCAGCTGAAATGTTATTTCTACTGAACCAGGGAAAACTATAAATTTTGCTTCATTGCCAGTGATGGCTCTATGCATGGAACTATGGTGGCGCCCTCGGCCGTGAATAATCACCTCGGCATGGCAGATGTTACTTTGCGGGGAAAGCAATTCTTATGCCGAAGAATTGTGGAAAGATTAATTGTCTACAGCTGTTTCATGGCCCACAGCAATCTTGATACATTTATGATAAGTTTAAGAGCTCACTAGAGGCTGCTTCTATTCCCTGTTGTGAGAGGGGGGGCGGGAGACAAAGCCAGCGGCTTTATTTTGACACCTGGATTCATAGAATCTGTCAGCTCCATTACAGCCTTCATAGAAATCTGGACGCTGGCAGTTCTGAAATGATTGTGAGTGAGGTAAGATGCAGGAATTATCCATACGTAGATAAAGAAAAGGAGACTGAGAAAAATTATTCAAATTTGTGCAAATGAATTGCTTCCATTTTTCCTCCCTCTTCCAAGTGGAAATTGAACGTGACCCGCTCTGACCTTTCTCTATTAAGTGCTGCAAATTGCAGTAAATGCACAGTTCTGAGTGCCCTAATGAGACAGAGCCCCAGCAATGCCTCATTAATAAGGGGAGTTTGACCTTGCTGGTCAGCCCTTCATTCGATATTGAAAAGAAATAAGAAAAAAGAAGAGATGACCCACTGTAAATTTTGAACAATACATTTGATTTAGTTTGTATATACTCCCAGCCAGATGGTTCTCAACCTTTTTCCCTCTCTGGTTTCCCTTCAGCCACAGGCTAGAAGGAGTGGTACTTACATTTCAGGTGCAAGTGGAATGTGGAGACAGAGACGGGGAGTCTTGGCAAAGCCAGCGCCATGCTGTACCCTGGTGGAAAGGACATTCATCTCCTCCCCATCTTGTCCCTCGTAAACTGGGGCCATGAATTCCTGTCTTTTCTTTCATTTCTTTCCTTCCTTCTTTCCTTCTCCCTCCCTCCCTTCCTTTTTCCTTTAAAATAAAGGAAATTGAAATAAATTTCAATTTTGAGTTGTGCATGTGTGTATTTAAAGGAGGGATTGGCCCTCTGATCTTTATAGTGCAGACTCAGGCTGAGATACTTTCTCCTTGTCTTGTGTAAGAAAATATAGGGCAAGAGATGGAGTCATGCTGCTTGTTTTTGGAGAATTATTTAACCTTATTAAGCATGGAGGGTAGTTGATAGATGTGGAACTGGGACCCAGGGATCCTGGATCCTCTTCTTTTTTTTTTTTTTTTTTCTTTTTTGCGGTACGCGGGCCTCTCACTGTTGTGGCCTCTCCCGTTGCGGAGCACAGGCCCCGGACGCGCAGGCTTGGCGGCCATGGCTCACGGGCCCAGCCGCTCCGCGGCATGTGGGATCTTCCCTGACCGGGGCACGAACCCGTGTCCCCTGCATCGGCAGGCGGACTCTCAACCACTGCGCCACCAGGGAAGCCCCCTGGGTCCTCTTCTTAAATGCCTCACTAGTTACAAATTTAGCTTTAGGCTTCCTTTAAACCAATGCTAATAACACCTCTAATTGTATTCAGGGAATTTCCTAAATATAAGGAGGCACTATGATCAAGTTCTTAAATTTATTTAAGTAATAACTCCTTACACATAGAGATGCACTTAAACTTTAAGGAGGTAATTTCAAGATGCATGGACATACCACCTTGTGGAATCTTAATGTTTGAAGGGGTCCTAGAATTTATTCCCTCCAAACTTCTAGCAAGGCAAGGATCTGTTCCATAATATCCCTGATATTGAAGGTAGGCTAATTACCTCAGAATCAGACTGTTTCATCACTGGCAGCTCTGGCTTGCACCAAGTTCTTTCATATATAATATTAATGCAAAATATTGTTATCATGTACTGACCATATTATTACAAAGTCCAGTTTGACTGGAGCATCTGAAACCACCGAAATGAGAAGGTTAACCCATGGGACAACTGCTTTACCAGGTTGTACTTTTGGGTTATGCTTTTGACTTGCCTAGAGGGATGTTCTAAGGATCTGCAGCATGAAAGTCTCTGTTGAAATTATTTGGGAATATGTTGAAAATTTCCCCTATGCAATGTTCTTTTCACGGGGAAATTTCTTTTTAAATTTTATTTTAAACCAGGAAGCACTTGGCTTGTTCTTGGGAGCTAGTTTGATTTTATCTTAATAGATGTGTCACTTAAACCTGATCATCTTTCCCTCATTTCTTTGGCTATCAGCATGCTCAGAACCAAACTTATAGATGCCTTACTGCAAATATGCAGAATATTATGGCATACATTAAAAGGTACTTTTGAAATTTGGTACCAGAATCTGACTCTGGTACCAAAGTAAAAAATATAAAAACAGTATACAGTGAAAAGTAAGTCCCTCTCTTGTCCCATTCCCCAAGTCAACAAGTTGTCCTTTAAGAAGGAACCACTGTTACTAGTTTCTGAATATTCTCTGTGTTTATAACATAAACTGAGATGATATAGGTTATGCTCTGTGCTAAAGGTGACAAAAAACCATCGAATCGTTTGAAGAGGGAGATCAAATAGATCAACTCATGGTACTGCTGAAATTGTGTTGGCTGGAGGTACAGAGGGACAACTGGGAGGCTGCTTTTGTATTCCAGGCAGGCACTAATATAAAAGGATGGAGGTAAGGCAGAGTTAAAATCAGCAGGGGTGGTAATTCAATAGATGCTGAGGATTAGACAGGGAGAATTCAAAGATTGACTAATTTCTAGCTTCAGAGACTATATGGATTCTGTAACCACCCTCAGGGGTAGACAGTTTGGGAGAAGATGAGTTACATTTAAGTATGATGAGCTGTAGTAGCCTGAGGAGCTGGACACCCAGTATGCGGGCAAAGGCAGAAGTCTGGGGCTGAAAGAAGGTATCTGAATAAAAGGATTTTGGAATCGTAAGCCTACAGGTCACAGGAAAAGACTCAGGAAAAGACTGAAAGTACAGGTTATCACCTACGGAGAATGAGTAGAGTGTTGAAATGTGACAGGTTTAGAAATACTTAAAGGTTTTGCCTTTTGTTGTCTTTTCTCCAACCTACTTCCATTGCTTGGTGCCATCTCTGGCCCACAGTTGGTGTGTAATGAATAATGCACTATTTAATCACTAACTGAACGAGTTTGCAGAGCTAATCTCCACTTTCATTTCTAAATTATCAATGTGCTGTCAAAAATATCATGTTTGGTTGCAGTACTCTACATGAAGTATAGTCTTGGCAGTGTATAATGAGATTGAATTGCATATTTAAAAAATTAATGTAATGGAAGTAACAGTTGTTGTTTTGTTTTGTTTTGTTTTAGGTGTTATATAATTCTAAGGGCACATATTAAGTCTGTGAGAAGTTAAGACCCCAGAAGTAGTTTTACATAAATCACTGCCTAGCCTTTTTATCTAAGGATGTATTTTTATTTATTTTTATTTTTTATTTTTATTTTTTTGCGGTACACAGGCCTCTCACTGTTGTGGCCTCTCCCTTTGCGGAGCACAGGCTCCAGACGCGCAGGCTCAGTGGCCATGGCTCATGGGCCCAGCCGCTCCACGGCATGTGGGATCTTCCCGGACCGGGGCACGAACCCGCGTCCCCTGCATCGGCAGGTGGACTCTCAACCACTGCACCACCAGGGAAGCCCTAAGGATGTATTTTAAAAATGCATTTAAAAATATAAATGAATTTATAGCTAAAAATGAAATATGTTCAATTTTAGTAGATAATGCCAGACTGCTTTTCTAAGTGATTGTACCAATTACACCCCAAGATTATATAGGAGTTTTGTGTTGTTTCATGTCTTTATCAGCACTTGATCTTGTCAGCCTTTTCATTTTAGCCTTTCTCGTGGGTGTGTGGTGGTATCTCATCATGGCTTAAATTTACATTTCCTGTGTGATTAATGAGGTTGAGAATCTTTTCATGTTTTTTGATTATTCAAATATCCTTTTAAAAAAAGTGTCTCAAAACTGTTTTCTATTTGGTTATTGCTATTTTTATTATGTTGCATACTCTATGTATTTTATATAAAAGACCCTTTGTCAGTTATGTATTATAATTTTCAAATATTTATCAATAGTAGAATATTTAAATAAATTATGGTATATTCATAGAATGGAATACTATCTAGTAATGAAAATAAATGAACTCGAGTTACATGTAGCAACAGGGGTGAATCCAGAAACAAAAGAGTACATATTTCACTCCTCCATTTATATAAATCCCCAAACAAGTAAACCTCATCTATGGTGTTAGAAGTTACGGCAGTGGTTACTTTTGGAGACAGGGTGGGCAATGATTAGGAAGGAACATAAGAGGGCTTCTGAAATGCTACTAATCCTCAATTTCTTGACCTGGGTAGTAGCTACAGGGAGTTATTAAGTTTTGATAATTAATTAAGCTGCATGCTTTTGATTTATACACTTCTCCATATTAAATAAGATAGCCATAAAAAGTTCAAAATGATATTGGACTGTATAGTTTGATGAAATGTATTTGATGATGAATTTTCCAAAACTGGATTAAAATCTGTTTCTAAAGAGCAATACGAGTTAGAAGAATATGCAAATTTCCATGCTTAAAAACAGGAATGGCATTGAGGATGAGAGTTGGGAGTGGTGAGAGATTAGAAGTGAATAAAATCTAGCATTTTCTAAGAGAAGTGGTCCTTCGTCCTATATAACAAGTCCTTCATGAGGCAGTATTTTGAGTGTCCCTGTCAGAGTTAACATAGGGCCTGGATATAGGCAGGATATAGTGTATGGAAAGACCTAGGTGGGGACCAAATACAGACTGGCTGCCTCTGATCCAACTGTGTATAAAATCCCTGAAGATAAGCACAGAAATACCAGCAGCTTTGAAAAGACAAAATATTCAACAATTTCAAGATGCAAAGATACTGTGTTTTTGTTGTTGCTGTTGATATTTTTTTCTCATGGGATGAATCAGGAAACAGTTCCTCAGATAGGTTTTACATAATTAAAGAAATCTCTCTGCCTAAAGGAAACCAACCAAATCAGAGAGTGGAGTCTGGAGCAAATTTCCTGATTTTTGATTCAATGTAGGGTCTACATTGGGATCTGATTCTAATTATACAAACCTTTTTTTTTGGCAGTTAATAGTATGGCCTCTGCAGTCAGACTGCCTGGGTTCACATTTGGATTCAGCCTTTACAAACTGTGTGACTGGGCACATTATTTAATCTCTGCAAAGTAGGGATAGAAATAGTATACACCTCATAGGGCTCTTTTTTTAGAACTGAATGAGACCATGCAAGCCAGATGCTTATCACAGTGGATGCCACCTTGATCATTATTAGCTATTATTGTTAATAAAATTAATATTGATCACAGTGTAATCCTCTGATTACATTAAGGAAAGGGTCTCAAGTTGAGACTAACATGGATGTAACACTTGTCAGTTGACCATTTGTTTCAAGGCCCTGAGTTTCTCTAGGCTCTAGAAATGCACTTCCCTCCTCATGCCTTTCAGGCTTGCGGGAGGTAATGGAGTCCATTGTTGCTGATATCTGGAGCCCTCACCATGTTTTGTGGGTTTCTTTGACTCTCTTAACTACTTCAAAATCTCTCTTAGGTCAAACCTTTCAAGCCCACCACCTGTTTTGTGCCGAGACACTCACTGATACGTCTATTGTTACCTTTAAATAACTCTGAAATCCGATAGGGGACTGGTATACTTTCGTTTTATTTTTAGTTAAATTAGATTAAAATAAAAATCGAATTTTACAGGGAATCCATAGAATATTCTAGTGCACAAACATGAAACCATTATAGGTTAAAATATACCATCTGGTTAATCCCAATTTTATATTTTTTGGTACTATCACAGTCATCACCAAGAAGAAATGCTTTTTCCCCCAGGGTGAATTGGTGAATACTGCCTAAGAAGATCATCTAATTACAGAAAATGATTTAGACAAAATTAAAACAAGCTAACCAGATATTAGGATTCCTGCTTAGACCTAGACTGGACCAGGGTCAGTCATTTGTTTTTAATTGCTTGCCTATGCTAATTTTTAGAAACCTAGTGACTTTATGTTAACTATCTGTTTGGGGGCTGGTAGTCACTGTCCTTTCACACGCAGACCACTGATTATCTTTTTCTAGAAAGGGTGTTTGTCTCCCAGGATGAGGAATTGAGGAGATACCTCATCTGCTTTTCTGGTGGAGATGATTTTAGTCTGGTATTTTGAGCAGGTCTTTGATCAAGTCTGCATCTTGTTATTCCCAGGTCTTGTGACATTCTCTCCCATCTCTCAGATTGCTTCCTCCAGAGAGGCTAGGTCTAGGGCTAGGCTGCACCTGGCAACACTGTGAACCCCTCTAGTGTGGGAAAGATGAAGACAAGATCTAACCAGACCTACAGACTCCCAGTTCCCTGCGTCCTTCTGTGCCAACTCTGAGCCCAGGCTACTCTTTCTGGCTGCTCTTCCACCTGCTCAGTCCTGCCTGAATAAAAAAATTATTTCTAAATGCACAGGAAACATTTATTAAGATATTCTGTAGCCTGGACCACAAAACAAATATCAATAAATTTAAGAGGCTTCAAGTCATACAAAGTACCTTCTCTAATCACAGTAGAAATGAATTAGAAATCAATAACAAAGATATCCGAAAAATTTCTAAATACTTGGAAACAAAATAACATATTTCTAAATGACCCATGGGTCAAAGAATAAATAAAAAGGAAACTAGAAAGTGTTTTGAACTGAATGAAAATAAAGTCACAACATATAAAAATTTTTGAGTTGCCGCTAAAGCAGTACTTAGGAATTGATAAAAACAAAAGTCTATCTTAAGAAAGAAAAAATGTCCCAAATCAATAATTTCAGTTTCTAGTTTAAGAAACTAGAAGTAGATCATTAATTTGGTATAAATTTTCAAAGTAAACAGAAGAAAGGAAAGTACAAAGACAAAGTATTCCAGAGAAACAGAGCCAAAGCTGATGGTGTAATTCTGCATCAGCATCCAAAGGTCTGAGAATTAGGGGAACCGATGGTGTTAGTCCCAGTTCGAGTCTGAAGGCCTGAGAACCATGAGTGCTGTTGTCCAAGGGCAGGAGAAGATGGAAGTTTCAGCTCAATTAGAGAGAGCAGACTTGTCCTTCTACCTTTGTGCTCTCTTCAGGCCCTCAACAGATTGGTGATGTCCATTCACATTGGTGAAGGTGGTCTTCTTTACTCTATCTACCAACTCAAATGTAATCTTTTCCAGAAAAACCCTCACAGATAGAATCAGTAGTTATATTATAAATAATTATATAAATAGCAACACTAGCTATCTGGGTGTATCTTAGCCCAGTGAAGTTGACACATAAAATTAACCATCACAAAGACCAAGTGGAGATCAATAAAACAGAAAAATGATAGAGACAATCAATGGAACTAGGGAGTTTTTTTGAGAAGATAAATAAAAATGATAAACCTTTAGCCAGAATGATAAGGGAAACAATGAGAGAAGACACAAATTGCCAAGATTGGGAATGAGAAAGATGATATTATACTACAGATACTGCAGATATGAAAAGAAAACAACATAGTATTATGAACAACTTTTTCCAACAGGTTCAACAACTTAGATGAAATGGACAACTTCCTTGAAAGACTTGGGTTGCCTAAGTTCACTCAAGTTGAAACAGAATAACTGAATAACTCTGTATCTGTTAATGAAATTGAATTTGTAGTAAAGAACATTCTACCAAAGAATACCCCAGTCACAGAAGGCTTTACTGGTGAATTCTTCCAAACATTTAAGGAAAATAAATAATAACAATTGTACAAAGTTGAAGAGGAGGAAATACTTTCATTATATGAGTCCAGAATTACTATGCTATTAAAATCAAAGACATTATAAACAATAGAAAACTACAGACCAATTTCCTCATTAAAATAGGTACAAAAATTCTTAAAATTTTAGCAAGTTGAATGTGATGATATGTAAACATATAACACATCATGATCAAGTGGAATTTATCCCGAGAATGAAAGGTGGAAATTACATTTGAAAATTAATTAATGGGGAATTCCCTGGCAGTCCAGTGGTTAAGACTCCGTGCTTCCAATGCAGGAGACGTGGGTTCCATCCCTGGCTGAGGAGCTAAGATCCCATATGCTGTGTGGTGTGGCCAAAGAAAAAAAAAATAATAATAATTAATTAATTAATTAATGGAATTCGCCATATTAATAGACTAAAAAAGGAAAATCATGTGATCATCTCAATAGATGCTGAAAAAGCATTAGATGAAATCCAAATTCCATTCCTGATAAAAACTCAAAGCTAACAGTAATAGAAAGAGACTTCTTCAACCTGATAAAGGGCACCCATGAAAAAGCTACAGTTGAAATGATGCATAATGGTTAAAGACTAGATGATTTCACACTATCATCAAGAACAAGACAAAGATGTCCACTTTTTCCACTTCTAGTTATATTATACTAGGGATTCTAGCCATTGCTGTCAGGTAAGAAAAAGAAACAAAGCAAACAGATTACAAAAGAAGTAGTAAAAATGTCTTCAGTCACAAACAACGTAGTTATCTATGTAGAAAGTCCTAGGGAACTACCGAAAACTCCTAGAAATAATAAATGAGTTTAACAGGGTTTTGGGATACAAGATCATTGTACAGAGTCAATTTTATTTCTATATGGTAGCAAGGAAAACATGGAAGTTGAACTTAAAAAACAATATCACTGAGGGCAGACAGCAGAAGCAAGAAGAACTACAATCCTGCGACCTGTGGAACAAAAACCACATTCACAGAAAGATAGACAAGATGAAAAGGCAGAGGACTATGTACCAGATGAAGGAACAAGATAAAAGCCCAGTAAAACAACTAAATGAAGTGGAGATAGGCAACCTTCCAGAAAAAGAGTTCAGAATAATAATAGTGAAGATGATCCAGGACCTCGGAAAAAGAATGGAGGCAAAGATCGAGAAGATGCAAGAAATGTTTAACAAAGACCTAGAAGAATTAAAGAACAAACAAACAGAGATGAACAATACAATAATTGAAACGAAAACTACACTAGAAGGAATCAATAGCAGAATAACTGAAGCAGAAAAACAGATAAGTGACCTGGAAGACAGAATGGTCGAATTCACTGCTGCAGAACAGAGTAAAGAAAAAAGAATGAAAAGAAATGAAGACGGCCTCAGATACCTCTGGGAAAACATTAAATGCACCAACATTCACACTATAGGGGTCCCAGAAAGAGAAGAGAGAGAGAAAGGACCCCAGAAAATATTTGAAGAGATTATAGTCTAAAACTTCCCTAACATGGGAAAGGAAATAGCCACCCAAGTCCAGGAAGCACAGAGAGCCCCAGAGAGGATAAACCCAAGGAGAAACATGCCGAGATACATAGTAATCAAATGGCAAAAATTAAACACAAAGAAAAATTATTGAAAGCAACAAGGGAAAAATGACAAATAACATACAAGGGAACTCCCATAAGGTTAACAGCTGATTTCTCATCAGAAACTCTACAAGCCAGAAGGGAGTGGCAGGACATATTTAAAGCGGTGAAAGGGAAGAACCTACAACCAAGATTACTCTACCTGACAAGGATCTCATTCAGATTTGATGGAGAAATCAAAAGTTTTACAGACAAGCAAAAGCTAAGAGAATTCAGCACCACCAAACCAGCTCTACAACAAATGCTAAAGGAAGTTCTCTAAGTGGGAAACACAAGAGAAGAAAAGAATGAACAAAAACAACCCCAAAACAATTAAGAAAATGGTAATAGGAACATACGTATCAATAATTACCTTAAACGTGAATGGATTAAATGCTCCAACCAAAAGACACAGGCTTGCTGAATGGATACAAAAACAAGACCCATATATATGCTGTCTACAAGAGACCCACTTCAGACCTAGGGACACATACAGACTGAAAGTGAGGGAATGGAAAAAGATATTCCATGCAAATGGAAATCAAAAGAAAGCTGGAATAGCAATACTCATATCAGATAAAATAGACTTTAAAATATAGAATGTTACAAGAGACAAGGAAGGACAATACATAATGATCAAAGGATCAATCCAAGAAGAAGATATAACAATTATAAATATATATGCACCCAACATAGGAGCACCTCAATACATAAGGCAAATGCTAACAGCTATAAAAGAGGAAATCGACAGTAACACAACAACAGTGGGGGACTTTAACACCTCAGTTACACCAATGGACAGATCATCCAAACAGAAATTTAATAAAGAAACGCAAGCTTTAAATGACACAATAGACCAGATAAATTTAATTGATATTTATAGGACATTCCATCCAAAAACAGCAGATTACACATTCTTCTCAAGTGCACACAGAACATTCTCCAGGATAGATCACATCTTGGGTGACAAATCAAGCCTCATTAAATTTAAGAAAACTGAAATAATATCAAGCATCTTTTCTGACCACAAGCTAGGAGATTAGAAATTAATCAGGGAAGAAAATGTAAAAAACAAACACGTGGAGGCTAAACAATACGTTACTAAATAACCAAGAGATCACTGAAGAAATCAAAGAGGAAATCAAAAAATACCTAGAGACAAATGACAATGAAAACACAACGATCCAAAACCTATGCGATGCAGTAAAAGCAGTTCTAACAGGGAAGTTTATAGCAATACAATCCTACCTCAAGAAACAACAAATGTCTCAAGTTAACAATCTAACCTTACACCTAAAACTAGAATAAGAAGAACAAACAAAACACAAGGTTAGTAGAAGGAAAGAAATCATAAAGATCAGAGCAGAAATAAATGAAACAGAAACAAAGAAAACAATAACAAAGATCAATAAAACTAAAACCTGGTTCTTTGAGAAGATAAACAAAATTGATAAACCATTAGCCAGATTCATCAAGAAAGAGAGAGGACTCAAATCAATTAAATTAGAAATGAAAAAGGAGAAGTTACAGTGGACACCACAGAAATACAAAGGATCATGAGAGATTACTACATGCAACTCTATGCCAATAAAATGGACAACCTGGAAGAAATGGACACATTCTTAGAAAGGTATAACCTTCCAAGACTGAATATGGAAGAAATAGAAAATATGAAGAGGCCCATCACAAGTAATGAAATAGAAACTGTGATTAAAAATCTTCCAACAAAGAAAAGCCCAGGACCAGATGCCTTCACAGGTGAATTCTATCAAACATTTAGAGAAGAGCTAACACCCATCCTTCTCAAACTCTTCCAAAAAACTGTAGAGGAAGGAACCTTCCCAAACTTATTCTATGAGGCCACCATCACCCTGACACCAAAACCAGACAAAGATACTAAAAAAAAAGAAAATTACAGACCAATATCACTGATGAATATAGATGCAAAAAGCCTCAGCAAAATACTAGCAAACAGAATCTAACAGCACATTACAAGTATCATACACCATGATCAAGTGGGATTTATCACAAGGATGCAAGGATTCTTCAATATACACAAATCAATCAATGTGATACACCATATTAACAAATTGAAAAATAAAAACCATATGATCATCTCAATAGATGCAGAAACAGCTTTTGACAAAATTCAACACCCGTTTATGATAAAAACTCTCCAGAAAGTGGGCATAGAGGGAACCTACCTCAACATAATAAAGTCCGTATATGACAAACCCACAGCAAACATCATTCTCAATGGTGAAAAACTGCAACCATTTCCTCTAAGGTCAGGAACAAGACAAGGTTGCCCACTCTCACCACTATTATTCAACATAGTTTTGGAAGTCCTAGCCATGGCAATCAGAGAAGAAAAAGAAACAAAAGGAATACAAATTGGAAAAGAAGAAGTTAAACTGTCCCTGTTTGAAGATGACATGATACTATACATAGAGAATCCTAAAAATGCCACCAGAAAACTACTAGTGCTAATCAATGAATTTGGTAAAGTTTCAGGATACAAAATTTATGCATAGAAATCTCTTGCATTCCTATACACCAATGATGAAAAATCTGAAAGAGAAATTAAGGAAACACTCCCATTTACCACTGCAACAAGAAGAATAAAATACTTAGGAATAAACCTACGTAAGGAGACCAAAGACCTGTTTACAGAAAACTATAAGACACTGATGAAAGAAATCAAAGATGATAGAAACAGATGGAGAGATATACTATGTTCTTGGATTGGAAGAATCAATACTGTGAAAATGACTATACTACCCAAAGCAATCTACAGATTCAATGCACTCCCTATCAAATTACTAATGGCATTTTTTTTACAGAACTAGAACAAAAAATCTTAAAATTTGTATGGAGACACAAAAGACCCCGATTATCCAAAGCAGTCCTGAGGGAAAAGAATGGAGCTGGAGCAATCAGACTCCCTGACTTCAGACTGTACTACAAAGATACAATAATCAAGACAATATGGTACTGGCACAAAAACAGAAATGTAGATCAATGGAACAGGATAGAAAGCCCAGAGATAAACCTATGCACTTATGATCAACTAATCAATGACAAAGGAGGCAAGAGTATACAATGGAGAAAAGACAGTCTCTTCAATAAGTAGTGCTGGGAGAACTGGACAGCTACATGTAAAAGAATGAAATTAGAACACTCCCTAATACCATACACAAAAATAAACTCAAAATGGATTAGAGACCTAAATGTAAGAGTGGACAGTATAAAACTCTTAGAGGAAAACATAGGAAGAACCCTCTTTGACATAAATCACAGGAAGATCTTTTTTTGATCCACCTCCTAGAGTAATGGAAATAAACACAAAAACAAACAAATGGGACCTAATGAAACTTAAAAGTTTTTGCACAACAAAGGAAACTACAAACAAGACGAAAAGACAACCTTCAGAATGGGAGAAAATATTTGCAAACGAATCAATGGACAAAGGATTAATCTTCCAAATATATAAACAGGTCATGCAGCTCAATATTAAAAAACCAAACAACCCAATCCAAAAATGGGCAGAAGACTTAAATAGACATTTCTCCAAAGAAGACGTACAGATGGCCAAGAAGCACATGAAAAGCTGCTCAACATCACTAATTATTAGAGAAATGCAAATCAAAACTATGAGGTATCACCTCACACCCGTTAGTATGGGCATCATCAGAAAATCTACAAACAACAAATGCTGGCGAGGGTGTGGAGAAAAGGGAACCCTCTTGCACTGTTGGTGGGAATGTAAATTGATGCAGCCACTATGGAGAACAGTATGGCGGTTCCTTAAAAAACTAAAAATAGAATTACCATATGACCCAGCAATCTCACTACTGGGCATATACCCAGAGGAAACCATAATTCAAAAAGACACATGCACCCTTATTTTCATTGCAACACTATTTGCAATTGCCAGGATGTGGAAGCAACCTAAATGCCCATCAGCAGATGAATGGGTAAAGAAGATGTGGTACATGTATACAATGGAATATTACTCAGCCATAAAAAGGAAGGAAATTGGCTCATTTGTAGAGACGTGGATGGATCTAGAGACTGTCATACAAAGTGAAGTAAGTCAGAAAGAGAAAAACAAATATCGTATATTAATGCATATATGTGAAACCTAGAAAAATGTTACAGATGAACTGGTTTGCAGGGCAGAAATTGAGACACAGAAGCAGAGAACAAATGTATGGACACCAAGGGGGTAAAGCTGGGGTGGGGGGTGGTGGGGGTGGTGTGATGAATTGGGCGATTGGTATTGACATGTATTCGCTGATGTGTATAAAATAGATGACTAATTAGAACCTGCTGTATAAAAAAATAAATAAAATTAAAATTTAAAAAATCACTTAAAACAGCATACAATACATGACATATTTAGGGATAAATCTGACAAAATCTCTATACTAAAACTATATATCATTGCAGAGAAATTTTAAAAATCCATAAATATATTGCAAGATAGAAGCTATTTATTAATCAGAAGATTTAATATTAAGATATTTATTGTCCCCAAATTGATGAATACATTCAACACAACTCCATTCAAAATCACAGTAGGCAAATTTTAGAAACTTGACAAGTAGATTCTAAAATCCATATGGAAATGTAGAAGCCCTAGACTAGCCATAATAATATTGAAAAAGAATAAAATTGGAGGACTTACTCTACCTCACTGGATGTCTTATTATAAAGCTACATTAATCAAGGAAGTGTGGTATTGGTGTGAAGATAGACATATAAATCAATGGAGAAGAACAGAGAGTTCAGAAATCAACCCATCATGGTTAATTGATTTTCTCTAAATTGAAAAGATTATTTAGTGGAAAAAAGATAGTCTTTTTCAACAAATGTTGCTGGAAAAAGTGGATATCCATATGCAAAATAATGGACTTAGATATATACCTTGCTTTATAAACCAAAATAACTTAAAATAAATCCTAGACCTAAATATGAAACCTAAAACTATAAGACTTATAGAAGAAAAATAGGAGAAAAATCATAGTGACTGGGAGTTAGGCAAATATTCCTTAAAAACAGGAAGACATGATCCATAAAAGAAAAAAAAATTAAATTAGACTTCATCAAAATTAAAAACTTCTTCTCATCACAAAACACTGTTAAGAGAATGAAAAGACATCGCAGATTGGGAGAAAATACTTGCAACTTGAATATTTGATAGAGACCTATCTAGAATATACAAAGAACTCTAAAAACTCTAATAATAATAATAACAATATAATAATAATAAAACTCATTACAAAGACTGGGCAAAAAAGATTTAAACAGAAATCTGAGTTTTGAACAGAAATACCTTGAGTTTTTCACCAAGGAATATATATAGATGGCAAATAAAAATATGAGAAGATGCTCAACATCATTAGTGATTAGGGAAATGCAAATTAAAACCCCATTGAGATATCATTACACACATATTAAAACGTCTAAAATTAAAGCCTGACCATGTCAAATGTTGGTGAGAATGTGGAGCAACTCTTATACTCTGCTGGTAGAAATGTAAACTGGTACAATCATTTCAGAAAAATTTGGCATTTTCTTAAAAATTTAAACATACCATTACCATATCACCCGTCCATTCCATTCTTAGGTATTTACCCAAAAGAAATGGAAGCGATGTCCGTGCAAAGACTTGTACACAAGCTTATGCCAGCTTTATTTGTAGTAGTCCCAAACTGGAACAACCCAAATATCCATCAAATTGTGGAAAACTGCTTAGCAACAGAAAGGAATGAATATGCAACATTGGATGGAATTGCAAAGGTCTTATGCTGAGAAGCCAGTAAAAAATAGTGAATATTATATGATAACATTAATATAAAGTTCTAGAAAATACAAACTTCTCTATAGTCACAGAGAGCAGATCAGTGAACTGCCTGTGGAAGGGAGAGTTGGGAAGGGATGAGAAGAAGAGATTACAAAGGGCATGAGGAAACTTTTGGGAGTGATGGATGTGTTTATTATCTTGATTTTGGTTATGGTTCTATGGGTGTATGTTTATGTCAACTTAAGAAATTGTACATTTTAAATATGGGCAGTTTGTTGTGCATCAATCGTATCAATAAAACTGTTAAAAACTCCTACCACGTGTTTAAAAACTCAGACTCTGTAGATAGCTAGGCCTCAGTATGAATATCTCTATTCTATGGTCCACGTGCTTTTCATTAAGTTATTAAATCTCTTTCATCTCCAGTTCCTACATGTGCAACATAACCTCATAGTGTTGATGTCAGAAAGAAGTGACGTAATTAAAACAACAACCACAAAAATCACTAAGCAAATACACCCAAAATTACCATGTCCAAATAATAATACTATTATTGATTTCATATGAGTTATTACTACTGATAGTTTGCTATTAATATAGAGGGAACGAAAAGAACAGAAACAGTTGTATGGGTTATTTAGAAGTCCATAATAAATCTGTAATGATGGCAATAAACTTGTCTTAAAATCTTTGGACTTTGTTTAAGTATTACAAAAATTCTTGTTTGTTTTTTATGAGATGACCCACATCTAATAACAATAATCAAAGTTTCTATTATATAATCTTTTATAGGTAATATAATGATGTGCTGGCTTATTTCCATTTCAGTCCATTCTATACGCTGCTGTTGAAGTTCTCAAAAAAAAAAAAAATTGTTCTACTCCCTTGCTCATTGGATTTCCATTTTTTTTTTTTGCGGTACGCAGGCCTCTCACTGTGGTGGCCTCTCCCGTTGCGGAGCACGGGCTCCGGACCCGCAGGCTCAGTGGCCATGGCTCACGGGCCCAGCCGCTCCGCGGCATGTGGGATCTTCCCGGACCGGGGCACGAACCCGCGTCCCCTGCATTGGCAGGCGGACTCTCAACCATTTCGCCACCAGGGAAGCCCCAAGAATATTCACTTTTGACTCGTCTTTACCATAAATTTGTGAGCTCCCAAAGGGTAGGAACTGATGCATTAAAAAAAATAATAATCAGCCAATTAGTGTTTTGAACATAGCAGCATCTCAATAAATATTCGTTGATGTGAATTGTTGATCCATATGCTGTGATGGCTAATAATTGGGAGTCTCAATAATGTTTTCTCTTCACTCTGACTTCAACAGCAAATTGATTTTTTCCCAAACTGTCAGCATTGATAGATGTATGGGCTAAAGTAAATCAAGAACAGGGCTTATCTCATAGGAAGAAGTACACTTATCTGGTTACCTGAGACTTCTGGAATCATGGGATTTTGCTCAGGTACTTGCTAAAAGTTTTCCATACATTCACTAACTCAATACTCACAAGATCCAAATGAGTTAGGCAATATTAGTGGCAATATTACAGGTGATAAAATGTAAACATAGAGAAAATCAATAAATTGTGCAGAATTGTACAACTAAAATGCCATAGAGGCAGAAAAAGAACTGAGAACTTTCTAGTTCCAGAGTCCATGACAGAAAGATTGGACCCCTATGAGTCTGTGTTCAAGGATTGAATCATTTTTCCACTTCTGATTCGTATTGGCATTTTCTATGACTTTTCTGTAGCTGTGATGCTCACATTTGTCCCCTGGGAGCACACAGATTCCTCAGTTTCCCTTCTTATAATGGAGGAAAGAAAAAGAGGTTACATTAAGGATGACTAGTGAGATAGAAGCAACATTTTCAAGTCCAAGGATCTCTAGGTGCCAGTGGAACATTTTGCAGAAGCATACAGAAGAAAATCGTATCAAGGCTATATTCTTCATGGGATATTGCTTACCTGGTACTGTCCATTCTTGATACCTGATTCATGGCATGGAGAGATCTTCTCCATTCAGATATTTATGTGTCACAATGTCTTGAAGGAATTCTTTTATTAGCTAGTTAAAAAATTAAAGTTGTTATTTATGGTAAAAACCAATACCGTAAATATAATACTATGAAGTGAAAAGTATGTCTCTCTCCAAGTCCCCCTAATTCTTCTAGAGAGATTATATACATTTATGAACACTTAAGAGAATAAATGAAATACACCATACATATATTTACTTTCTTCTTTTTAAAGACCATATACAATTCTGTTGTGTAACCAGGCAGAGAACAACCATATATATTTATCTTTGTACTTGTGGGAGTATGCCTATAGGGTAAATTTCCCGGAGTGGAATGCTGGGTAGAATGAGTTCTTTATCTTGTGGCTTTATAATAAAAGGCAAACCATCCTGTTGAGAATGACTAAATGAACACCACACAATGAAAACTACAAGTAATTTAATATATTTATACATAACAATTTACAAAGAATATGTAGAGAGTGGTACCCAGTAATACTCTCCAATCATTCTTACCACAGAACTTATGATAGCTGTTAGCCAGGCCACACTGGATTACTCAAGGCTTTGGCATATTATGTCAGAGAATGTGGGTGTCTGTGGGTCCCATATATCCATTCACTTTCCTGTTGTTTTAAGAAGTCTGCTTCTGGCATTAAGAAATTTGATATTAAACTCTGAGTCTTTCCTTATGCACTACTCAAAATGTGATCTTTATTTTTTTTGTTTGTTTGTTTTTAACCTCTTAAAATTTTATTCTTTAATTAGCAACCTTGAGGGGAAGGACATGAGGACTTAAAGTCAGAGGCAGAGACCAGAAACCAGCTGGGTGTTCCTTGTCAGGCTGGAGCAGAGTTTAAACCAGACCCCCTGAAGCTCTGGCCGCATCCTCCTCTCTACCTCACGGTCCCACGTTGGTCTGGCCGCAAACTGGCTTCCCTTCATCCGAGCAGCTAGGTCGAGCGAATTCACGGCTTCCTCAGGTTGCAGCATCCCAGCTCGACGAATGGGATTCGAGATCCGTCGGGGCCGAACACGGCTTCCAGCAGCCCCGTCTGAACCTGGAACACCCCGGGCTCCTTCAAGACTTCGGGAGTCCCCACCCAAGGAGGGATGTCGTTCCGCTCGGGCAGCTTCCCCATCTTCAGGGCGTCTAAACCAACCCCACTCGGAGCTCAGACCTAGACCGGGAAAATGTGATCTTTAGATACTAAATTGTTACAAATTAATTTTTCTGGGAAGTTATGATTTGAACAGTAGTCACTACCTGCTTTATGCATCAACCCCAGGAAAAGATACATGATGCTCTATTTCTCTATCATCTCTCATCTATTGCTTGTGCTTCTGGATTTGTTTGGTAGTTTGTTCTCTCTGCCATTATCAGTGTTTTGCTGAGAACAGTGGTGTTGGGAAGGGCATTCAATATTGCTTTTTGCAGAGTCATTTTCTCTTTCAACTTTAAGTTGAAAAACAAAACCCCATTGTGCCACCATGACACTTCCTGTGCAATGCCAATAAAACATCCCTTCCTTTCATCTCATCTCTTAGTAACTTATGGGCATTGCTGTTTGGTATTTTATGTTCAGTGTCATGAGGACTGCAGCGTATGCAGCCTATTATTACTCAAGAGAATCAATTGCAAGGACTTTATGGAAGTTTGGATCTTTATGGGATACATAGTTGGAACAGAAATCTTTCATTATTAAGGAACAAAGGAAAAGACACCGGCAGAGGCTACTGTTGTCTCCAGTATTTGTTCTCTCTTTCTAATAGAATACATATAATAATAGATGTGCACCTGAACATATGGCTACCTAGCTAAAATAATCCCAGCATCCTTTGTAGCTAGTTTTGGCCATGTAACTAAGTTCTGACTAACAGAAAATGAGTAGAAGTGATGGGTACAATTTCCACATTATGCCATAAAAGGAAAGAAGTAAAACCTGCCCAAAGGAGTGGTTCTGTCTCCTGCTGGCTGGAATGTGAACTTGATGTCATCTGGAGCAGTAATCTTGGACTAGGAGGTGTTGATGATGGTAGCATGGAAGATGAAAGGAGCTGGGTCCCTGATGACTGTGGAATTATATCAGGCCTGGGTCTTTTCAATCCTTTTGTTATAACAGAAGTACGTACATACACAGCACAAGTAAATAGATATATACACACACATATAGGAACACACACACACACACACACACACACACACACACACACAATTGTAGCTAATAAACTATCCAAACCAGAACAATCAACTTTGTAAAGTGGAGGTGTCTTAGATTAAAAATATGTCAACATACAGCGGAAACTAACACAACACTGTAAAGCAATTATGCTCCAATAAAGATGTAAAAATAAATATGTCAACATATTTCAACTTATGTTGTTTCCTGTTTTTATAATCAACATTGTCTTTTGGCAACCTCAATAAAATGTGGCATTAGTTAAATGTGGAATGATGCATAGGGACAGTTAACAAGGCATAACTCAATCAGATTTTCTGATGAGGTCGTAAGCTACGGTAACAGTCTTTTGCAGAGTAAATTCTCAAGTGCTTGACGTAACTTGAAATTTGTAAATGTTTCCAAGCTAAGTATAATTTTTAGGTTGGAAGTAAAAAGAGTATTTGAAGTCAGAGGCTAAATGGAAATAATACAATAAGAACAATAGCTCTACACTTATTTCTCTCTACTTGAGAACATGTTCCCAAGATCTTTCATCATAAATTTAACCAAATTGTACATTATATCAATTTTTTTCATAAAATATAACCAACCAATCATTTGTACCAGCTCCTGAAAAAATCTTAAAAATGACAGAATTGATTGTTTACAGGTTAATCTTTTATTCTCAGGGAGATTGCAGAAGGGGTGGGTGGGGAGGGGCGAGCTGCTGGAGATGGGATGGGACTAATGAGCACGTAGAAGAGGAAAAGCAAGTGGTCCCGAATATCCATCAATTCGTTTTCAAATATTTATTTAGTGCCTATTATATTTCATGTATTATTCTGGGTGCTGAGGGTTCAAAGCCTAATAATATTTCATTTCTATCCTAAAGATGCTTATAATATAGTTGGAGAGGCAAACAAGTAAACTGACTATAAAACAAAATAACGTTATTGGTTATTCATTTCATTAATTTTCATTAATTTCTAGAGGTAATTCATTCAGAGTGTTGCATATTCCTGGACACAGGAATTGTTTCAGGGATGTGCAATTAACTACAGCCATTTAGAGACTTTCCTGAGATTTAATATGTAGAAGCTGAGAAAAAGGATCTCTTTTCATTTGGATTATTAGTTTCTATCACACTTGTAACCACATGTTTCCTGTTGCAACCTCTGTATGAATTTCCTGGGAGACTTTAGATATTTGATAATTAAAAAAAATGAATGAATAAGTGGATGATTGATTTTTTTTGTATCATCTATAACCTATATGATGTCTGCTATCACATTTGGCCTTTGTTTTCACCCTTCCACACCCCTATCTTCTCCCCGACCCCACCATACCCACTACCCTCTAAGCAAGATTCAGTATTTCTTTGCATTCCTCGAGATGAAAATGGACTCCCTAGGCACTGGTGAGCAAATAGGAGAGAGAGGAGAAAGTACATTATATAACACGTAGCTTTGTGCTGCAGAGCCCCTTTAGTCGTTTCCTTCTAAGTCTCTGATTGGCTCTCGGGTGCTGGTCTTCCTTTTATATCTTCTCTTTCCCCCATGGTCTCTACATCTCCCAATTCTGGTTCCTGAGTCCTGGATCTTTCTTACTCAGAATAATTTAGCTCTGCCCCAGCTCTTCCAAACCTACATTTCTTCACTTATCACTCCATTCAACAGGCAAAAGATACCCCAGATACTAAAATTTACCTTCCTTAGAATATAGCAGAGAGAATATAAATCACCAAAATTTTGAGTCACTTGTAAAAACTGACCAAAAATATGTCTGAATATGAGATGATTTAAATTAAGGATGTAAAATCTTCTTGGATAAATGTGGGCTAGAGCAGAGTGTTTAGGTATAGAAAGATAGAATCTAATTTGGAAATTTATCTTCCCTGGATATAATCAAGTTGGTGTTTTCATAAAGACTCAGTGTGAATGTGTATTTTTACCAGAAGATATTTGACCTGATGAACACTTTACTGATAAACATTTAACTTCAGAGGTGGGTGGGTAGGTGGCAGGCAAAGAAGTTGCTGTATCATGTATTCAGCTTCCTGGACAGAGTTTCCAAATGAGAAAATGGGCATTCACTACTATTTCACTGTCTCCCTTTTCTTCTGTCCCTTCTTCTTTTTTTTTTTTTTTTCTAGTTCTAACTTTTTCAGAATCTAAGTTTCAGGAGGGACTTCTTTATGGAAAATTGGAAATGCCAAGATGTACCGGGTATTTGGTTGGATACACTGATCATTGCTTTTTAAAGTCAGAATTTCTTGTTCACCTGAAATGATGGCTTGGCATGCTCATGGGTATCTTTCTAATACTGGAACAAAGGGAGGATGTAAATGTTTATAAATTTAGAATTGTTGAGCAAGAGTCCACAGTTCAGTTTTCCTGGAACTGGACAACACATCATTCTGATTCTTTCTCATATCCAAAGGCACTTTGTCCCATTTTTATTTTGTATTGCTAGTGGTTTAAGTGTATCCTTGTAAGGTCTTTAAAGCTATCTGGCAGTTAGGCAGAGTATAAATAACCTTTGTTTTTATTATCATTGTATGTAGCATTCACTCTGTTTCACTGCCATTAATAAACCATTCAAGCAATGCTGTTGCAATGTATAATATTAGCAGAAGACTCCCTGGGGAGACATATAAGCGGGTGTTTAATATTCTGCTTGTTCCTCAGTCCATCTCCCTGCAGGCAGAGATGTTAGAGCATGTTTAAAGTTCAGTTGAAAAGAAAAGATCTATGAGATTAAAAAACAATACTAAACATGTTACTGTAATTCAGAGAATTGCTTTTGCTATAGCATTTTTGCTAAATTAGAAGATCATAAATGAACAAAGTTAATATGCTCTTGAAATTTTTATTCCTACTGATATTTTCAATTAAACATACAAAATAATTCCCACAGACCTATATATCAGAAGGTCAAACTAGTATAGATAAACTTAGAAGCTGAGTGAGTTTTCCACTCAAATACTCAATTATGAACTAGTTTTTGAGCAGAGTTAGCCTGTAGTTGGTTTTTTTTTTTTCTCACAATACGTCATTGATGTCTTCATAGAGCTCAGATTCAGTCTTGAAATTTAAATCCACTAAGAGTATATAGTAAAGTCTGGAACCATTCGCATGTTAAGAAGAAGTGAAGTAGTGCATACAAATGAATTTTATGCAACAAAGTGCTGTTGTGAAATGTGGCCCTGAAGATTTTCAGAAAAACGTTGGATTCTCAAGGATCTGCTTAGATTTGAAAACTAACCACAATAGCATGTTGCTGTTGACTCTTAGGTCCATCCACGGAGCTTTAAAATAATTTTATCTTCATTGCATTGGATTCCAAAGAATTGGTTTCTTGTTCTGGCACTACTACTAATCACTGTGTGACATGAAACAACTCACTGGCCTTTGGGTCGCTAAATCTTCAAGTATTAAATTGAGGTCTTGTTTTTAGGACTAAGATTTTTTTTCCCAGGTCACATATTTGGCTTGTATTGACTCTTAATTCTTCATCCCACTTTAGATGAACTCAGTGTTTCCCACATTATATTGTCTGGATCCCTCCTTATCCCCGAGATGCTAACATGGTAAGAAAACACTGGTGAGATACCATCTTTTGGAAATTCACCAGCACTCTTACCTCTCAAAGGACTAAGATATTTTGAGGTTTCAAATGAATGCCTTTTCTTACATGATACTGAAGGATGTAGAAGAAAATAAAAAATCATAGAACAATAGAGCTCATTGAGTCCAATGCCTTATTCTTATTAATGGGAAAAATGAGGCCCAGAGAGAATTAGTCAAGGCCCTAGAGCAAGCAAGGCTAGAAACCAGGTCTCTCTGGCTGCCAGTCTACTGACTTTTTCTCTACTCCAGGGTGTTTTGTCAACAAGGCGCTTGTGTATTTCCAAGAGTGATTAGCAGCCTCACACATAAAATTCAGTTAATTACCTCAAAGTTTTACTTTCCATTAAAGGTTCTTGGTATGCTATAGCTATACAATCTTGAGTGATATTTACAAGTGCTTCTTGGGCAAGTAAGGTAGTTAGCAGTGATAGCATTTGAGGCTAATCTTGGCAGGATTCACTCAAGAATCTGTGGTCAGCTAGCTAGAGGCCACCCTAAAACCAAAATATTTTGTCATGATAAGTCAAAAAACTGCTCACTGTGCTTTCTCACATTCACTCCTCCCTCATTATGCCAGATGCTGTTTCTGACCTCTGCTGTATCAGGCTCAGGATTGGAAAGGTGTGAGGGGGCAGGGACAAGGATAAGGAGCACATATGACTAGTTCTCTTGTCATCTGGCACTGGGAGCTCTTTACATAGCAGGTGCACACTTACTGGCTCTTGTTCTTATGGGGACCTTTTGGTGCATTCATCAGAATTCTGCACGGGGGACCTCTGACTATAGGTTCCTACCACTTTGTTGAGGTCACATCACACTGTGGGGTAATCCTCTTTGGTGAGAAGTTCAGCCTTCTTCTTGCAGGGTCATTTGTTTTTCCTCTTAGCTGCAGTCTAATCTAGTCATAGTCTTTCAATTTCAGATCTATTCTCTTAAGAGTCAGGCACCAGTCTCTGTGTCCACCAAATTCTTGCGGTCAGCTACCAAGTTTTGGTTGCATCTCTCACTGGGGAGAAAGTGCCCCATTCTTCTCCCCCGTGAGGTGGGGAGGGGCACACTGAAGCTCAGGAGCAATGTTCTCTAGCACTGACATCCTCATTCCCCAATATCCTCAACACATATGTGAATTCTTTGTCTTCTCTCGTGTAGCTTGAAAGTGGGAACCATGCACTACATTTGCATGCTTTCCCAGTTTCTCAGCACAGCCAACATATATAGTTGAACCCCTCATTTTACGATGTGGGGTGCCTAGGGCACTCACTGGATTATTTTCAGCTTTTGGTTCTTGCTGAAAAAAGTACATAAGAAGTGTAACTTCAGTTTCTTCATCTGAAAGATTTTGAAGTTGGACTTCTTGACCTTTGGATGTTGCTTTGGACTGAATTGTTTCTCCTCTCTTCTCCTCAACACCTCCAGATTCATATGTTGAGGTCTTAACTCCCAATGTGACTGTATTTGGAGATAGGGATTTTATAAGGTAATTAAGATTAAATGAAATGGTAAGGATGGGACCCTAATCCTATAGGATTGTAGGTCTTAAAAGAAGAGGAAGAGGGAGAAGGAGAGGGAGGGGTAGGTGGTGAGATAGAGAGAGAGAGAGAGGAGGGGAGAGAGAGAGGAGGGGAGAGAGAGAGAGAGAGAGAGAGAGAGAGAGAGAGAGAGAGAGAGAGAGAGAGAGAGAGAGAGAAAGAATGTCTCTCTCTTTCTCCACGTGCAAGCAATGAAACATGACCATGTAAGGACAGTAAGAAGGTACCTTTCTATGAGCCAGGAAAAGAGCTCTCACCAGAAACCATGCCGAACCATGATCTTGGACTTTCCAGCCTGTAGAACTGTGAGAAAATAAATTTCTGTTGTTTAAGCCATACAGTCTGTCATATTTTTTTATGGCAACCCAAGCAGACTAATGTAGATGTCTTCACCTCTAAAACTCTGAAAAAAACCTCTCAGACGTCTCATGGTCTATGAAAGTTCCCATATCTTTAGGAAAGAGTTCACCTCACTCCTCCAGTGGCATTTAGACTCAGGAAAGCATCTCCTTGACTGCTGAGGCTGTTGGTCTGCCTTCACCCATCATTTCCAAACTGAAATCTAGCCATGGCACCCACACTGTTAATGTTATCTCAACAACAAATAAGCTCCACCCCCCCACCCCCCAACTACTCATTTTCTCAGATTTCTAGAATGTAGCTATCTCATGTACTGATTTCCTCATCCATGACATCAATAGTATAGCAATTTCCTGTAAACTATGTTTTGATCATACTGAAATATATTAACTGCGGTGACTGATGAAATTGCCAGCGCTGTTATTGTGTGAGCCACCCTTTGGGAACAGTGACAACAGTGAGAGATTGCATTCATGACTTGAAATTGGTGATCTCCTCTGAAGCCAGAAAAATGGCATTTATTTGGAAGGAGGAAGTGGAGGACAAAGAACAGTTATTTTAAAATCATCTTATCTACACATTAAGCTATTTCTCTCTTAGTATCGGAATCATGCTTGCATCCACAGCAACAGTTAGGGAATAAGGAAGACGGAAAGCTAAATTTGGGGGGTTCAAGAGATGTCTCTCTCTTCTCTCAACTCCTAGAGCACCTTTTGTTGATACCAACCTTTGACATTTAAATTGGATATAGAGAATGTGTTTTATCATCCATGCATCTCTGCAAGCACCTAACAGAATCCTTAGCAGGAAAATAATCCAGATAAAAATCTGAGCATAGAACCTATCTCATAATAAGCACTCACTAAATATTAGCTGTCATTATTATTAATCCAAAGAAGGTGCTCATTAGTTGCTGATGGATTGATATCTCTTTTGCAACTACTCTGTGTGTCATCCATTCGGTGGAAAGTTATGTGAACCTGTAAAACCTTATTCTATTTTATGTTAGGGTTAGGGATCGAATAACCACGGGAAAGTATAAATGTTTTTTGACCTATACCTTCAATTAAAATGCAGTAATTTTGAGCATGTTTTGTACGTATATGTTTGTGTACACCGAAATTTAATCACATAGAAGGACAGGTAGAGGTTGCTTTGTTTGAAATTACTCTCTTAAATGATTACAAGTAATGCTTGAGTCCTGGTTAAAAAAACTGCCAAGTCTTCTTGCATCAAAGGCCCAATTTGCATATCACTTTACATACTGAGTCCCAAAGGCTTCCATTCAAAGAATGGAAAATAAAATTAAATGAATCAATTAGTGTATCTTATTGCAATTGTATTCAAATCCAATATTAAGGGCATTACATACAAATTACATAACAGATTTAGAAAGCAATTCAATTTAATCACATCTTAGATTAGGAGGAACAGGAACCCAGTCAAGAGCATGAGAGAAATACCCGTCAGCTGTTGTACTGGGGAGCTTGGGAGGGGAGTTCTTGTCTGTCCTTGTTGGAATAGCTCTGGGTATTGCCAGAACCAGCTCATTGCTGCAACCCCGACCCTAGGCTGGGATTTCCAGGAGGGGCCTTGGTCTTTCATAACAAGTGATTCTGTTTAGTCTGTCGCTTTTTTGACCATTCGATTTCTGGTAATGTTAGAATTTTAAAATTGATGCTGAATAGCCACTAATTTTGTACAATATCTTTGTGCTGGGGAACTTTTTGGAATGTTTAACTGCTCTGTGCATATACCTTGCCCCTCCAGCTGTTTAAAAGAGTCCCTTCCACCTTATTTTCTGAGGCTCTTTCACCTAGCACAGTGTGGGCATCTAGACCTGCACTGTCCAATAGAGGACCCCTTAGTCACTTGACTAGTGTAACTAAAGAATTGAACGCAGAATTTTATTTCATTTAAATTAGGCTAAATTAAAAAACCCCTGATACCTGATTCAGTTATTGCAAGACTTTTCATTATGCTTGGGCCAACTTGGATATGTGAATCTTTTCAACTGTACATTTTTTTTTTTTTTTTTGCTGTACGCGGGCCTCTCACTGTTGTGGCCTCTCCCGTTGCGGAGCACAGGCTCCGGACGCGCAGGCTCAGCAGCCATGGCTCACGGGCCCAGCCGCTCCGCGGCATGTGGGATCTTCCCGGACCGGGGCACGAACCCACGTCCCCTGCATCGGCAGGCAGACTCTCAACCATTGCGCCACCAGGGAAGCCCTCAACTCTACGTTTTATGAAATTTAAAAACCAATCAAGTATTTAGCATCTTTTTCGAGATGTGTTGTAGGTGTAAAATACACATCAGATTTGTTACTATGAAATAAGGATGAAAAATATCTCATTAATGATTTTTAAGTTGATTATATGCTAAAATGATAATACTTCAGATACATTTCATTAAGCAAATTATATTATTAAAATTTAACTTGATTTATTTCTTTTTACTTTTTTAATCTGGCCATTAGAAAATTTAAAATTACATGGGTGCCTTGTTTTGTATTTCTATTGGACAGTGCTGTGCTAGACAGAATGAAACCAGGGAACAAAGATGCTAATATTTGCTTTTTAATTCAGTTGCCACAGTTCACTAATAAGGTAGGCTATTTAGAACAGTGCATGCTTTCTTTCTTTCTGCTTCCTCCAGACAAGATAAAGTTTTCTCAGTTGGAGAGAATAAGATGAAAAGGAGCAGATGGGCTTCTAAAGACTCACCAGTATCCCTCTGGGAGTCACAGTCTACTGCCTGTGTTGAGGACCCATGTGAGCTGATTTCTTGGCTAGGCAGTGCAGATTAGGCACCCCTCATAGCCAGCACTCTGGAGCAGGCTGGCCTGTGCCCCATGACTTTGTTCAGCTCTCACCCAGCCTACCCTGTGGGGCAACTCCGCTTTCCACCTGCACTATTTTCCTTTCCTCAATGTCCTCTCTTACGGCTCCTGGCTACTTATAAGTGGAGAATGGAGTACTGGACACTGGAGGAGTGGGGATATTGTACAAATGAAGCCATTGCCCCTGGCCTAGGGGGAACAAGTCAGACCAGCTCAAGATCTGTTAAGGCCTGGGCAGAAGTTGAAGGCAGCCTTCCACCCCTGCTGACTAACTGGTTTCATCTTTTATAGGAGTATGTGGTCTTTTGAGATTTCAATATGGCTGTGCATTGTGTTTCTGTTTTTCACATTATTTGTTGAATTTCAGGGCAGTATTTGCCTTGTGGCTCATGATTCACACTTTGTTTCCCTCTCTGAGATCTGCTTCCCAGATCAGGTTATGAGTCATTTCTATGAGCTCACATAGTGGGGCAGATTGTATTGCCCCAGATGGCTACAGCAATATCTCCAGTCTCATATGCTCTTCACAACCTTGCCATTCTCATCAAAAAATGGAGTCTATTTCCCTCTCCTTGTGTTACTTGCCCTCCCGAAATGGTCCCCAAAAAGGGTTTTTCTGCCTGGTGTCATTCGAGCCAATAGAACAAAACTGAGTTCAGTTCAGAAGCAAAGGAAAGCTTTATTCTTTGGTCAGAGAATGGAGAGGTGTGAGCACACGCTCTCCCGGACAAGCCGTGGGTGGGGCTGCTTTATAGGGTCTGGTTAGCAAGGAGGGGGCAGAGTTCTTGTGGGGTGGGCACTGCTGCGCCAGGCTGAGCTTCTGCACATGGCCCACCCCCACCCAGCTGAGGTGTTGACACAGCTGTTTCACACTAGGAACTCTGATCTGAATAGCTGGGTGCGAGGCCTCTGCACACAGCCCACTATGAGCAAGTGAAGCTGGACTGAGCACACTCACAAAAGGTCAGACTTTATTTTATTACCCAGGTTAAATTTTTATTTCCTGGGAATTGTCGGTGAGCTTTGCTGGTGACAGACTCCTACTCTGTCCTTTGTCCCGCTCCTCATTCTTGAGGGGTGCCAAGGGGCACAGGTCTGTCTTCTGTAACTGCTTCCTGCTGATTTGGGCATTGTCATAACACCAGGTGGGTGAGCAGTACTTCTCCCCAGCTGCCTGTAGATGTGCTTGATTGTCCTCAGGCCTCAGGCTTGACTGTTGGGATCCCTGAGTGACCACCTTTGGAGACAAAGGACATCAGACAATTTAGGATGCATGGCCCAAATATTATCAAGAGAACAATGATCACATGTCAAATTTTCCTAAAAATGAAGGTATCTAGATCTTTTGCCTGTAGGCACAAGTGTGCCCTGATGTTGAGGCTCACTGCTGGGGCCTGATTATTCCTGGTCACACTTTTGTTGTTTCTTGGAAGAGAAGATTCAGGCCAGAGAGAGGTTCACACGAGTAGTCTAGGGGTCCGTTCCCCTTAGGAGTGAGCTGATTTTCAGGCTGCCAGTTTTCCAGGTTTCTAGGTTCACTTGGTCTCCTGGCTGGCAGTGGTAGAGGGCCAGGTCAGTGGGTGTGGGCAGCACCTGGTCACCATATTCCCTGAGAGCTTTCATGGTTTCTCCTACCCAGAGGGTAACTTGAGTTGTTCCATTTCAAGGGGTTAAGGGGTCTCTCTTTTTTAGGGCTTGGGGAATGGGTCTACCATACAAGAGGTCAAGTGCACTTAACTTTAACTCATCCCTTGGGTCTAACTACATTCGAAGCAGGACAGTCGGAAGCAACTTAATCCAATGTTCTCAAGTTTCCTGATATAGCTTGGTTAAGGGCTGTTTCAAGGTAGGACTGGATCTCCCTACTTTCTTCAATGATTGGGGTCTCCAGGGTGAGTGCAAGGTCTATTTTATGCCCAGGGCACTCGTTATTCCCTTCGTCACTTTTTGAGACATAAATGCTGGAACACTGTTGCTTTGTAGGGATCCTGGGAGCCCAAACCTTGGGATTATTTCTTTGAGTAATGATTTAGCCATTTGGCTGCCATTTCAGTTCTAGTGGGGAATGCTTCTATCCACCCAGGAAATGTCTGTTAGCACCAAGAGATACCCGAAATTGCCCGGTATTCTCGGCATGACAGTGAAATCAATCAGCAAATCTCTTCCAGCATATGTTCCCCTGGTCTGAATGGGCCTTATCTTTGGGCCTTTGGTGGTGGTGGGGGTCTGGTGCTGGGGTTGTTCTTTGTGCACATAGTGCAGGTCTCAACTATCTGACTGATTATCCTTTTCATGCCAGGAGTTAACATGACCTCAACTAAACAATTATATAGGGCTTCCTTCCTATAGTGAGTTCCTTGATGGGCCTCCCTAATGGCTTGACAAGCTGCAGTTTGGGGGAAAGAAGTACTGCCCATGTTACTATTCTGGAGCTACCCTTTTGGCATTTGTGTCTGTCTTGTCTTTTCCCTTTATTACCTCTGCATCCTCCTTTTGGTGGCTGCAGCAATGAATCACTGCCACTTTTTTTGGAACCTGTACTGCTTCTAAGTTATTCTCTGCAGTAATCCTACCTTTTTCTTTCCAAATAGAACAGGAACAATGCCCAACAGGACCTCCCGATGGAGAGGGTACTGTTTTCTATTGGCCACATATGTCTGGGTTTTAGCTAGACTATCACGGGACTGGTTCCTACAGCTCGTCCCACCCATCCCTGGGCCCAGCCCTCAGGATTTACTCCAGGGAGATCAACTTGCTCTGTCCTGGGAGGTGTGTCCTCAGACATTAACATTATCATCTTTGCTCTTTGTCTAAGGGGACACCAATCTCCAGTTTGTCTCCCATTAGGTGGAAAGTAACCCCCAATTTATGTAAGATACCTCTTCCTAGCAGGGGTACAGGGCATTCAGGGACATACAGAAAGGAGTGGGTGAGTGTGTGTTTGTCCAATTTACATTCTAATGGCTCTATGAATGCCCATCCTTGGGCCTTCCCTGATACGCCCATAATTTTACAATTCTTGTGACGCAGTTTGCCTGATCTGGTGTTCAGACCTGAGTAAGTAGCGCCGGTGTTGTACGGACCTTCCTGAGTTGGTCCCCAACAAGGGTCCTTCTGCCTGGTGTTTTTTGAGCTAATAGAATGAGACTGAGTTTGGTTCAGAAGCAAAGGAAAGCTTTATTCTTTGATCAAAGAATGTAGAGATGCGAGGTCTTGCTCTAGACTACACAGTCTCCCCGAAAAGTCCTCAGTGGGGCTGCTTTATAGAGTACGTGGGGGTGAGGGGTGATTCTTGCGGGTCGGGCACAGCTCTGCTGTTCACAGCGCTCCAGATCATAGTGCCAGGTGCAGCATCTCTGCAAACGGCTTGCCACTGCCACCTTGAATTGCAGCGTTGTGGGCAGCACCTCTATACACGGTCCACTGAGCTGAAGTGTTGGGTGTAGACATTTTGCACTCGGAACTCTGGTCTGAAGTGCAAGGCCTCTGCATGTGGTATCCTATGAGCAAGTGAAACTAGACTAAGCACAAAGGAAAAAAAGATTAGACTTTATTTTATTATCCATATTCCGGTTAGGAGGATTTGCAGTCAATTTTAAATCTAGATCCAGGGAGTATTGATGTAGAGTTTATATCAGTCCTCAAGGGCAGTCTCTAGGAAAGCATGCCTAGAAATTTAACTTAGCCTTTTTACATTTGAGTAAAGACATTTATAATATGCTTATCAAATTGGGTTAAAATACATTAGCCAAAGAAAAAGTAACTGGACTAGATGAAAGAGTCAGAATTCTAAAAGACTTTGGCAATCTAGAATAATGGGCTAAAACAAACAGGGTGAATTTAGCAGAGGTAAATTTACAGTGTGTACTTTTTATTAAGAATATCAATTATATGTATAGGCTACTTAGTACATGTTCATTTGAGGGAAAAGAGGATTTAGATTGACTACAAGCTTACTAGTCAATAGTGTGAGGTGGCTGCTAAAAAGTGTTCATGTAATCTCAGTTCTGTTAGCAATTAAGTGAGTTTTTAGATCAAGGGAGATAACAGTCCTATTGTACTGAAGCTTTTTGTCTGGGTATTAGTAGCTAATATTAGAGTTCTCAGTGTGCCTTATACTGTCCAAAGGGTTTTATACAATATATCTCATGGAATCTTCATAGCTACCCTATAGGGACAGGTATTATTATTCCCATTTTATAAAGTGAGGGAATTGAACGAAGAAGCATTAAGTAATTTTCCCATGTTGCACATGTATCTTGTGGCAGGGCTGGGATTTGAACTGACTCCAGAGCATCCTCTCATAATTACCACCCGAGTTCTGGGCACCTCACTATAGAGAGACATGGGAAGTTACCATGTTTCCAGAAGAGGTGGCCAGGATTGATAAAAAGGTGGCCAAAAATAACAGTAGAAAGTGATTGAAGGAACTGGGACCCTTGAATTGGAGAAAAGATGCACTGAGGGGTTGTATCTGTTTTGAAAATGTATGAAGGGCAGTTTAGACTTGAAATATGGAAGAATCACTTTACAAAATCACTAATAAAAAGACCAGAATGCTGGGAGATAGTAGCAGATGATGGAGAGCTGCAGAAGTCAGGCTACTACAAAGCAGATTCTGAAAATTGGGGGATGCTGGCATTGTAGGTTCACTTCCATTTCTGAAATTTGAAGATTCTGGTGTGTTCTTTGGTTTTCTTCTTCATTGTCAGTGTTCCATAGACTTGAACTAATTTTTCCTGTGTGGTCCAGAAACTTTTGTGACAGAACAATTCTTTCTGCAGTATCTTAGGATTTTGTAGATTTGTTTTGAGCTTTGGTTAAATCAGCACAGAAAAGAAAATGTCCCTCTGAGTTTTAAAATATAGCTGAAGAGCACGCTCTAGGGCTTTTATTATGGGGATGTTATTCATAGACCTTAGCCCAGTGTTTGGAACATAGCAGGCATTCAATTAATGTTGGAAAACCTTTGATATTTTCATTGAAGTTGTTTAT
>RJWK010016677.1:0-35089 GCA_004363435.1 Platanista minor
CTCAATTTGGGATGATTCGTTGTCTATTCATGTATTCCACAGATGCAGGGTACATCAAGTTGATTGTGGTGATTTATTGCGCTGCTCCTGAGGCTGCTGGGAGAGATTTCCCTTTCTCTTCTTTGTTCGCACTGTTCCCGGGGCTCAGCTTTGGATCTGGCCCGGCCTCTGTGTGTAGGTCGCCTGACGTCATCTGTTCTTCGTTCAGACAGGGCGGGGTTAAAGGAGCCGCTGACTCGGGGGTGCTGGCTCACTCAAGTCGGGGGAAGGGAGGGGCATGGAGCAAGCAGCGAACCTGTGGCGGCACAGGCCAGCGTGACATTGCACCAGCCTGAGGCGTGCTGTTCGTTCTTCAGGGGAAGTTGTCCCTGAATCAAGGGACCCTGGCATTGACTGGCTGCACAGGCTCCGGGAAGGGAGGTGTGGAGAGTGACCTGTGCTCGCACACAGGCTTCCTGGTGGTGGCAGCAGCAGCCTTGGCATCTCAAGCCCGTCTCTGGGGTCCGCGCTGTTAGCCACGGCTTGTGCCCATCTCTGGAGCTCCATTAAGCAGCGCTCTTAATCCCCTCTCCTCACGCACCAGGAAACAAAGAGGGAAGAAAAAGTCTCTTGCCTCTTTGGCAGGTCCAGATTTTTCCCAGACTCCCTGCCGGCTAGCCGTGGTGCACTAACCCCCTGCAGGCTGTGTTCACGCCGCCAAACCCAGTCCTCTCCCTGCACTCCGATGGAAGCCCGAGCCTCAGCTCCCAGCCCCGTCTACCCCGGCGGGGGAGCAGACAAGCCTCTCAGGCTGGTGAGTGCCGGTCGGCGCCGATCCTCCGTGCGGGAATCTCTCCGCTTTGCCCTCCGCGCCCCTGTTGCTGTGCTCTCCTCCGCGGCTCCGAAGCTTCCCCCTCCGCCATCTGCAGTCTCCGCCCGCGAAGGGGCTTCTAGGGTGTGGAAACCTTTCCTGCTTCACAGTTCCCTCCCACTGGTGCCAGTCCCGTCCCTATCCTTCTGTCTCTGTTTTTCCTTTTTTCATTTGCCCTACCCAGGTACGTGGGTAGTTTCTTGCCTTTTGGGAGGTCTGAGGTCTTCTGCCAGCATTCAGCAGGTGTTCTGTAGGAGTTATTCCATGTGTAGATGTGTTTCTGGTGTATCTGTGGGGAGGAAGGTAATCTTCGCGTCTTACTCTTCCTCCATCTTCTCCTTCTCCCTGATCTGACTTTTTTTTAAATCATGATTAGACTGGGGTTATTGTTTTTGTAAGACCACAGCAATAAAATACTGTACATGAATAATATGTACTACCAATATACTTATCAATGCTGATGTAGACTTTGATTACCTGGCTAAGGTAGTGAAATTTTGGAGAACTGGTATAATTTCTTCCTTAAATATTTGGTAGTATTCACCAGTGAAACCAAATGGCCATGACGCTTTCCCATTTGAAAGATTATTAATTATTGACTCAATTTCTTTGATATGGGGCTCAGATTATTAATTATTGACTCAATTTCTTTGATATGGGGCTCATTTATTATCAGATTATTTATCCTTGTGTGAACTTGGGTTACTTGTATCTTTCAAAGAATGTCTATTTTATCTAGATTATCAAATTCAATACAGGCATAGAGTTGTTTATAGTATTCCTTTATACTACTTTTAATACCATTTTGACCAGTTATTACCCTTCTTTCATTTTTGTTTCTTCAAAATCTTTTATGAAATATATGTGACTCAATATTTTATTAGTTTCAGGTGTGCAACTTAGTGATTTAATATTTTTATAGATTATATTCCATATAAAGTTATAAAATTTTGGCTATATTCCCTGTGTTATAGATTACACCATTGTAACTTTATACCTAGAAGGCTGTACCTCTTAATCCCCTTCACCTATCTTGAACATCCCCCCACCCCTCTGGTAATCACTAGTTTGTTCTCTGTATCTATTTGTTTTGTTATATTCATTTGTTTATTTTATTTTTTAGATTCCACATATAAGTAAAAACACAGTATTTGTCTTTCTCTGACTTACTTCACTAAGCATAATACCCTCCAGGTCCATCCATGTTGTCACAAATGACAAAACTTCATTATTTTTATGGTTGAGTAATATTCCACTGTTTTATGTGTGTGTATATAGGTAGCATCATTCATTTCTGATGTTGGTATGTGTCTTTTTTCTTGGTTAGCTTGGTTAGAGCTTTATCAAGTTTTATTCATCTTTTCATAGAACCAGCTTTTTATTTCATTGATTTTCTGTTTCCCTATTTTCAAACTGACTGATGCTCTAACTTTATTTTCTTCTGCTTTCTTCAGGCTTCAATTGCTCTCCTTTCTCTAGTTTCCTAAGGCAGAAGCTTAAAATATTGATTTTAGATTTTTTTCTAATATATGCATTTTAATGCTACAAATTTCCCTCTTAGCACTGATTTTACTGCAACCCACAAATTTTGATACATTTTTTCATTTACTTCAAAATACTTTTAAATTTCAAGATTTCTTTGACCATGTGATATTTTAAAATGTGGTAAATAATCTCCAAATATTTGAGGATTTTCCAGATATTTTTCTATTATTGATTTCTAGTTTAAATCTGTAACTGTTTGAGTATACCCATTGTACGCTTTTTATTATTTTAAATTTATTAAAGTGTATTTTATGGCTCAGAATGTGTCTATCTTGGTCAATGTTTCAAGCAAAATTAAGAGTGTGTATTCAGCTATTATTGGATGCACTATTCTATAAATGTCCATTAGATCCAGTTGATTAATGATGCTATTCAGTCCAGCTATATCCTTACTGATTTTCTGACTTCTGGATCTGTCAATTAGTGATAATGGAGGTATTAAAATCTCCAACTACAATAGTGTTTTTGTAGTTCTAGCAGCTTCTTTTCTTAAGTATTTTGATTCTCTATAAGCACACACGTATGAAGGATTGTTACATCTTCTTGGATAAATGCCCGCATCCCTCTTTTTGTGTGTGTGTGTGTGTGTGTGTGTGTGTGTGTGTGTGTGTGTGTTATGCAGGCTTCTCACTGTTGTGGCCTCTCCCATTGTGGAGCACAGGCTCCAAACCTGCAGGCTCAGCAGCCATGGCTCACGGGCCCAGCCACTCCGTGGCATGTGGGATCTTCCCGGTCTGGGGCACGAACCCGTGTCCCCTGCATTGGCAGGCAAACTCTCAACCACTGCACCACCAGGGAAGCCCCCCCCCATCCCTCTTTACCCCTGATAATTTTATTCATAAGTCACCTTTGTCTAAAATTAATATAGCTATGCCAGCTTTTCTTAAAAATTATTGTTAGCATAGTGTACCTTTCTCTCCCTCTAGCTTGTCTTTATATTTAAAGTGGGTTTTTCATGAATAACCTAGAGTTGGGTCTTGTGTGTGCTTTTTAAAAAGCCCAGTGGCAAGCATGTATTTTAATTATTTAGAACATTCACATTTAAAGTGGTTTTTAATATAGTTGGACTTATATCTACCAAGTTTGTAACTGTTTTCTACTTAATGCATTTGCTTCCTCCCCCCTTCTTTTTATGCCTTTTCTAGTTTTAATTGATTATTTCATAAAGTTTTATCTTTTAGCTAATCAGCATACACAGCTTTAAAAAAACTTAAGTTTTTGTGGTTCCCTAAGGTTTGCAATATACATTTTTAATTAATATAAGTTCATTTTCAAGTAGCACTATACCACTTCACATGTAGTAGTTACCTTATAACAGTATTCCCAATTCTTCCCTCCCATCACTAATGACATTGCTATTATTCACTTTATTTCTCTATATGATATAATCACCCAGAACATAGATAATATTTTAAGCAGTTATTTTTGTTATTCATAATTGATCCAAATATAAAAGATTTTAACCCTTCATTTTTGGAGTTCCTCCTTTCCTTATATACAACCAAGTATCTGATCTATATCATTTTCCCTCTTCCTAAAGAACTTCTGTTCATATTTCTTAAAGAAAAGATCTTCTGGAGATGAATTACTTCAATTTTGTGTGCCTGAGAGTATTTCTTTAACTTTTGAAAGAGAACATCACTGGATATAGGATTCTAGGTTTGTGCAGTATTTTTTCCCCTCAACACTTTAAATATTTCACTCTACTCCCTTCTTAATCACATGGTTTCAGATGAGAAGTTGGCTATAATTCTTACCCTTGTTCCCCTTTAGGTAAGGTTTCTGTTAAGATTTTCTCTGTCCTTAATTTTAAGAAGTTTGAATATATGCCTAAGAGTAGATTGTTAGTTTATGTTCTGCTCTTGGATCTGTAGTTAGTATCTCATTAATTTGGAGAGTATTTAGCCATTATAATATCAAAAATTTCTTCTACTCTCTTCCCTCTTCTCCTCTTATTTGAATCACAAAAGTATTATTTATTTTCAAATTGTCCCACAGTTCTTAGATTTTCTACTCTGTTTGTTCTCATTCTCTTTTTTCTTTTGCAAGTTAATTGGGAAAGTTTCTATTTACCTAGATCCAAGCTAGCTCATTACAGTTAACTGTCAAAAAACCACAGGTTTGAATTGCAGGTGTCCACCTATATGTGGATATATTTTTATAGTACATATTAAGTACTACACAATCCATGGTTGGTTAAATCAATGGATGCAGAGAAAGCACACATACAGAGGGCTGACTATAAGTTACATGTGAATTAACCCTCATGTTATTCGAGGGTCAGCTGTATTCGCTTGACCATGTTGGTCTACTGATAAACAAAGAATTCTTCATGTGTTAGTTTGCTTTTGATTTCTATAATTTCACTTGATTCTTCCTTAGAGTTTGTTTCTCTGCTAACATTACTTTTTTCATTGCAGGCCTTAATATATTAATCACAGTTATTTTAAATTTCTTCACTTATAATTGTAACATCAACATCATATTTAAGTCTGGTTCTGATCCATTTTTCACTTCGGAATTGTTTTTCCTTATCTTTTAACATGCTTTATTTTTTCTTTCTTATCTTTGGTTTAAAGTTAGACAAGATTTAAGTAGTAGTAGCCATTCTGACAGGCGTAAGGCAGTACCTCACTGAGGTTTTGAGTTGCATTTCCCAATGATTAGTAATAGTGGGCATCTTTTCATGTGACTATTGGCCATCTGCATTTCCTCTTTGGAAAAAATGTCTACACAGTTCTTCTGACCATTTTTTTAAATTGGGTTGCTTGTTTTTTTTCATGTTGAGGTCCATGAGCTGTTTATATATGTTGGATATTAACCCCTTATCAGTCCTATCATTTGCAAATATTTTCTCCCATTCCGTAGGTTGTCTTTTCATTTTGTTGATGGTTTCCTTTGATGTGCAAAAGATTTTAATTAAGTCCCATTTGTTTATTTTTTGATTTCCTTTATTTTAGGAGACTGAACCAAAAGACTATTACTGTGATTTATGTTAAAGTGTTCTGCCTATATTTTCATCTAGGACTTTTTTTAATACCTGGACTTACATTTAGGTCTTTAAGCCATTTTGATTTTATTTTTGTATATGGTATTAGAGAATGTTCTAATTTCATTCTTTTACAGGTAGCTTTCCAGTTTTCCCAGCACTGCTATTGAGAAGACTGTCTTTTCTCATTGTATATTCTGCCTCATTTATCATAGATTAACTGTCCATGGGTATATAGGCTTATTTCTGGGCTCTGTATCCTATACCATTGAATTATGTGTCTGTTTTTGTGCCAGTATCATACCATTTTGATTACTGTAGCTTTGTAGTATAGTCTGAAGTCAGGTAGCATTATTCCTCCAGCTCTGTTCTTAAGATTGTTTTGGCTATTCATGGTCATTTGTGTTTCCATACAAATTTTAAAATTACGTGTTCTAGTTCTGTGAAAAATGCCATTGGTAATTTGATAGGGATTGCATTGACTCTGTATATTGCCTTGGGTAATATGGTCATTTTAACAACATTATTTCTTCCAATCCAAGAACACAGTATATCGTTGCATGTGTGTCATTTTCAATTTCTTTCAACTGTGTCTTACAAATTTCTGAGTAAATATCTTTTAACTCCTTAGGTTTATTCTTAGATATTTTATTCTTTTTAATGTGATGGTAAGTGGGATTTTTTCCTTAATTTCTCTTTCTAATCTTTGTTAGTATATAAAAATGCAACAGATTTCTGTGTTTTAATTTTGTATCCTACAGCTCTATTAAATTTATTGATGAGCTCTAGTAGTTTTCTGGTAGTGTCTTTAGGATTTTCTATGTACAGTATCATGTCATCTGCAAACAGTGACAGTTTTACTTCTTAATTCCCAATTTGGATTCCTTTTATTTCTTTTTCTTCCCTGATAGTCATGGCTAGGACTTCCAAAACTATTTTGAATAAAAGTGGTGAGAGTGGACATCTTTGTCTTGTTCTTGATCTTAGTGGAAATGATTTCAGCTTTACACGACTGAGTATGTTAGCTGTGGGTGTGTCATATGTGGCCTTAATTATGTTGAGGTATATTCCCTTTATGCCCACTTTCTGGAGAGTTTTTATCAAGAATAGATTTGAATTTTGGTAAAAGCTTTTTCTGCTTCTATTGAGATAATTATATGGTTTTTATTCTTCAATTTGTTAGTTAATGTGGTATATAACATTGATTTGTAGATATTAAAAAAAAATCCTTGCATCCTTGGGATGAAAGTAACATATACAATGATCAAGTGAGATTTAATGTACTGTTGGATTTGGTTTGCTAATATTTTGTTGAGGATTTTTGCATTTATGTTCTTCAGTGATATTGGCCTGTAATTTTCTCTTTTGTGATATCTTCATCTGTTTTTTGTTGTTTGTTTTTGTTTTTTGTTTTTTTTAAATCAGGGTGGCCTCTTAGAATGATTTCAGAAGGTTCCTTCCTCTGTAATTTTTGGAATAGTTTGAGAAGGGCCCAGAGCCAGTTTCTGAAACTTGAAGCAGGCCCCGTGCTCTTAACTACACTACTATTCAGGGAGGTCATCAAGAAGACATGACTGCAGTTTGACCCACAAGCTAGACTCAGGCAGTTGGAGGATCCTCACCCCTTCTTCCTGTACTTGGAATGCGTGTTTCACTAGCATTCCCCATTCCCAGAAGCTGACCCATATATACACCCCTGAGACTCTCTGGAGGATATACATGACTGAACCCAGTTAAAGCGTCTATATAAACTGTTAAGATTCAACGTGTGGTTGCAGAAATCTACTCCTTTGCAGCCACCCAAGACAAATTAGTTCCCTTGCTTACTAAACCTGCCACCTACCAATCTGAAGTACGTCTGCCTCTTTCTTTAGTCCGACCCTGCCTTCCACATAGGGGGTGCCCAGCTTCAGGCTGCACCCAGGAAGCACCCCATAAAGGTTGCAAACCAACATATACTGACCCTCAATATGCTGAGCCACTATACTTTCACAATTAAGCCTCTGCTTCCAAGAACCTCTGTGGTGATGAGTCCTTGATTCAGCTTGTGAATATGAAAGTGCTCAATTCATTTTCTACATATGAATAGTGAATTCTAAGCAATTTCTACTGTGACGACATTTAAGCAATTTTCTGAACCTAGGATACAAGTTCCATGGGGACAAATATCTCAATCTTTTTATCAGTTTCTTGCCAGAGCCTAAAACTGTGCTCTACAGTCACTAAGTACTCAAATATTTGTTGGATAAATAGCTGTTCTAGTGAAATCTATGAATGGTGACTTGAAAATAGGTAAAAGAAAATGACTATAATAAAAACCTGTTGTGACTCCAACTCTTCCAGGCCAATAATATTAGCACCAGGGAAAACACTATCACTAAGAAACTGCAGACAATTTTTCTTGGTATCTCACAGGGACTTAACCATGAAACTTCCATGAAACTTCTGAGCCAGGGATCCTCTTGATATTTAAAGTCATTAGAAAATAACAGGGCATACGTTTTTGAAAAAATACGTAACTGGGAACCATAGTATAGATCACATTCCAGACAAATGGTGAAAAAATAAATGGAGGATTTCAGGGGAGGAACAAATCAATAAGGTGAGACAGTAAGGAAAGGCTTCATGGAATTTGGAACAAAAACTTGACCCTGAAAACATGATAGGAAACATTTAAGTAAAATCAAAGGAGGAACAGGGGAGGGAAAGGGTGGGAGGAACAGGTACAAATTCCAAACAGAAAAAGCAGGATGAGCCAAAACACAGAGGCAGAGTTGTTCAAACAATGAAAGGGAACAGCAGGAAGAACAATTTATTGGGCATAGAGTATTTAGAGCTATACACAGTATTAAATCAGGTTAGAAAGATAAGTAAAGGCTAAGTAGTAATTTATACCTTAGTCATAAAAATGAACAGTAGAATTAAAATACATCTTCTGCTGAAATTCTAGACCTCTTTAGGAGCACATTTTCCAAGTGACAGTAAATCACAGGGACACCAGATCATTTGGCATGAAGATGATCCACTAAGTTGTAGACACAATCCAATTAAGCTGCAATCAATATCATGGGATTTTGCAGCATTTGCCATAAATTTTTGTATGAAACCACATCAAATTTGAGTCTGGTTGCAGTGAAAATCCCAGTTTCCCATCACTATTGAGAAGTTCTCTGACTTCAAACACATCACACTAAGATATAAAGAAGCAATGCAGAAGCTGATCTGAGAAATGGAACTTTTTTTTTTTTTCTTTTTTTTTGGTACGCCGGCCTATCACTGTTGTGGCCTCTCCCATTGTGGAGCACAGGCTCTGGACGCGCAGGCTCAGTGGCCATGGCTCACGGGTCCAGCTGCTCCGTGGCATGTGGGGTCTTCCTGGAACGGAGCATGAACCCGTGTCCCCCGCATCAGCAGGTGGACTCTCAACCACTGCGCCACCAGGGAAGCCCCAGAAATGGAACTTTTGGTCAAGATGGCATATTAGGAGAATGCAGAATTCACATCTCCTCACAATTAGGGCCCCTGCCAGGCACCGGTGGGGGAATCATGGACACCTAAAGAGGTTGGAGGAAGCCCCAGTGACCAGTTGTTCCAAATACAGTTTTATTTTTCCTAACATATTTTTGTATCTTTATAATTTTATTTTGTGTTTTATTCTTTGATATTGTACTGCTCCTTTTTTTCTTTCTTTCTTTCTTTTTTTTTCTTTTTACCATGCCATGAAGCTTGTGGGCTCATAGCTCCCAGGCTGGAGGTTGGGTCTAAGCTCCTGCAGTAAGAGCTCCAAGTCCAAATGGCTGGACTACAGAGAACCTCAGACCCCAGGGAATATCAGTTGGAGTGAGGCCTCCTGGAGGTCCTCATCTCAGCACCAAGAGCTGGCGCTATGCACCTGCCTGCAAACTCCAGTGCCAGATGTCTCAGGTCAAAGAAAAAATAAGACAGGAATACAGGACCACCCATTAAAAAAAAAAAAAAAAAAAAAATATATATATATGTTACAGAAGAAAGACCAAGGTAAAAACCAACAAGACAAAATAAATGAAGACAAAATATGCAACCTACCTGAAAAAGAATTCAGGGTAACGATAGTAAAGATGATCCAAAATCTCAGAAACAGAATGCAGAAAAAACAAGAAACATTTAACAAGGATCTAGAAAAACTAAAGAGCATACAAACAGTGATGAACAACACAATTACTGAAATTAAAAATACTCTAGAAGGAATCAACAGCAGAATAAATCAGTCATAAGAAAGGATAAATGACCTGAAAGATAAAATGGAAATAACTGCCAGGGAGCAGAATAAAGAAAAAACAATGAAAAGAATTGAAGACAGTCTCATAGACCTCTGGGACAACATTAAAAAAACAAACATTTGAATTATAGGGGTTCAAGAAAAAGACGACAAAAAGAAATGATCTGAGAAAATATTTGAAGGGATTATAGTTGAAAACTTCCCTAATATGGGAAAGGAAATAGTTAATCAAGTCCAGGAAGCATAGAGGGTCCCATACAGGATAAATCCAAGGAGAAACACGCCAAGACACATATTAATCAAACTATCAAAAATTAAATACAAAGAAAAAATATTAAAATCAGCCAGGGAAAAACAACAAAAAACATACAAGGGAATCCCCATAAGGTTAACAGCTGATTTTTCAGCAGAAACTCTGCAAGCCAGAAGGGACTGGCAGGACATATTTAAACTAGTGAAAGGGAAATACCTACAACCAAAGTTACTCTACCCAGCAAGGATCTCATTCAGATTCTATGGAGAAATTAAAAACTTTACAAATAAGCAAAAATTAAGAGAATTGAGCACAACCAAACCAGCTTTACAACAAAAGCTAAAGGAAATTTTCTAGGCAGGAAATGCAAGAAAAGGAAAAGGCCTACAAAAACAAATGCAAAACAATTAAGAAAAAGGTAATAAGAACATACATATCGATAATTACCTTAAAAGTAAACGGATTAAATGCTCCAACCAAAAGACATAGACTGGCTGAATACATACAAAAATAAGACCTGTATATACGCTGTCTACAAGAGATGAACGTCAGACCTAGGGACACATACGGACTGAAAGTGAAGGGATGGAAAAAGATATTCCATGCAAATGGAAATCAAAAGAAAGCTGGAGTAGCAATTCTCATATCAGACAAAGCAGACTTTAAAATAAAGACTATTCCAAGAGACAAAGAAGGACAATATATAATGATCAAGGGATCAATCAAAAAAGAAGATATAACAATTGTAAATATTTATGTACCCAACATGGGAGCACATGAATACATAAGGCAAATACTAACAACCATAAAAGGGGAAATCGACAGTAACACAATCATAGTAGGGGACTTTAACTCCCTAATTTCACCAATGGACAGATCACCAAAATGAAAATAAGGAAGCACAAGCTTTAAATGACACATTAAACAAGCTGGGCTTAATTGATATTTATAAGACATTCTACCCAAAAAAACAAAATACACTTTCTTCTCAAGTGCTCATGGAACATTCTCCAAGATAGACCATATCAGGGGTCGTAAATCAAACCTTGGTAAATTTAAGAAAATTGAAATTGAATCAAGTATCTTACCTAGTCTCACAGCTTTGTGGTTGGAAATCAATTACAGGAAATGAAATGTAAAAAATACAAACACATGGAGGCTAAAAAGTACAGTACTAAATAACCAAGAGATCACTGCGGGAATCAAAAAATACCTAGAAACAAATGACAATGGAGACACGACGACCCAAAACCTATGGGATGCAGCAAAAGCAGTTCTAAGAGGGAAGTTTATAGCAATACAATCCAACCTCAAGAAACAAGAAAACATCCAAATAAACAACCTAAACTTACACCCAAAACAATTAGAGAAAGAACAACAAAAAAAACCCAAAGTTAGCAGAAGGAAAGAAATCATAAATATCAGATCAGAAATAAATGAAAAAGAAATGAAGGAAACAATAGCAAAGATCAATAAAACTAAGCACTGGTTCTTTGAGAAGGTAAACAAAACTGGTAAACCATTAACCAGACTCATCAAGAAAAAAAAGGAGAAACCTCAAATCAACAGAATAAGAAATGAAAAAGGAGAAGTAACAACTGACACTTCAGAAATACAAAGTATCATGAGAGATTACTGCAAGCAACTATATGCCAATAAAATGGACAACCTGGAAGAAATGGACAAATTCTTAGAAAAACACAACGTTTAGAGTCTGAACCAGGAAGAAATAGAAAATATAAATAGACCAATCACAAGCACTGAAATTGAGACTGTGATTAAAATCTTCCAGCAAACAGAAGTTCAGGACCAGACGCCTTCACAGGCAAATTCTATCAAACATTTAGACAAGAGCTAACACCTACCCTTCTTAAACTCTTCCAAAATATAGCAGAGGGAGAAACACTCCCAAACACATTCTAGGAGGCCACAATCATGCTGATACCAAAACCAGACGAAGATGTCACAAAGAAAGAAAACTACAGGCCAATATCACTGATGAACATAGATGCAAAAATCCTGAACAAAATACTAGTAAACAGAATCCAACAACACATAAAAAGGATCATACACCAAGATCTAGTGGGGTTTACCACAGGAATGCAAGGATTCTTCAATATATGCAAGTCCATCGATGTAATACACCATATTAACAAATTGAAGGATAAAAACCATATGATAATCTCAATAGGTGCAGAAAAAGGTTTGGCAAAATTCAACACCCATTTATGATAAAAACTCTCCAGAAAGTAGTCATACAGGGAACTACCTCAACATAATAAAGGCCATATATGACAAACCCACAGCCAACATCATTCTCAAAGGTGAAAACCTGAAACCATTTCCTCTAAGATCAGGAACAAGAGAAGGTTGCCCACTCTCACTATTATTATTCAACATAGTTTTGGAAGTTTTACAACAGCAATCAGAGAAGAAAAAGAAATAAAAGTAATACAAATTGGAATAGAAGGAGTAAAACTGTCACTGTTTGCACATGACATGATACTATACATAGAGAATCCTAAAGATGCTACCAGAAAACTACTAGAGCTAATCAATGAATTTGGTAGATTAGCAGGATACAAAATTAATGCACAGAAATCTCTTGCATTCCTATACACTAATGATGAAAAATCTGAAAGAGAACTTAAAGAAACACTCCCATTTATCACTGCAACAAAAAGAATAAATTACCTTGGAATAAACCTACCTAAGAAGACAAAAGACCTGCATGCAGAAAACTTTAAGACACTGATGAAAGAAATTAAAGATGACACAGACAGATGGAGAGATATACCATGTTCTTGGATTGGAAGAACCAACACTCTGAAAATGACTCTACTACCCAAAGCAACCTACAGATTCAATGCAGTCCCTATGAAGCTACCAAATGGCATTTTTTACAGAACTAGAACTAAATAATTCACAATTTGTATAGAAACGCAAAAGACCCCGAATAGCCAAAGCAATCCTGAGAAGGAAAAATGGAGCTGGAGGAATCAGGCTCCCTGATTTCAGACTACAACTAGAAGGCTACAGTAATCAAGACAGTATGGTACTGGCACAAAAACATAAATATAGATCAATGGAACAGGATAAAAAGCCCAGAGATAATCCCATAAACATATGGTCACCTTATGTTTGATAAGGGAGGCAAGAGTATATAATGGAGAAAAGACAGCCTCTTCAATAAGTGGTGTTGGGAAAACTGGACAGCTAAATGTAAAATAATGAAATTAGAACACTTTCTAACTCTACGCACAAAAATAAACTCAAAATGGATTAAATACCTAATTGTAAGGCTAGACAGTATAAAACTCTTAGAGGAAAACATAGGCAGAACACTGTATGACATAAATCACAGTAAGATCCTTTTTGACCCACCTTCTAGAGAAATGGAAATAAAAACAAAAATAAACAAATGAGACCTAATTAAACTTAAAAGCTTTTGCGCAGCAAAGGAAACCATAAACAAGATGAAAAGACAATATTTTCTCTCAGAATGGGAGAAAATATTTGCAAACTAAGCAACTGACAAAGGATTAATCTCCAAAATTTACAAGCAGCTCATGCAGCTGAATACCAAGAAAACAAACCACCCAATCCAAAAATGGGCAGAAGACCTAAATAGACATTTCTGCCAACACACACATGAAAGGATGCTCAACATCACTAATCATTAGAGAAATGAAAATCAAAACTACAATGAGATATCACCTCACACACATCAGCATGGTCATCATCAAAATATCTACAAACAATAATGCTGGAGAGGGTTTGGAGAAAAGGGAACCCTCTTGCACTCTTTGTGGAAATGTAAATTGATACAGCCACTATGGAGAACAGTATGGAGGTTCCTTAGAAAACTAAAAAAAGAACTACCATATGACCCAGCAATCCCACTACTGGGCATATACCCTGAGAAAACCATAATTCAAAAAGAGTCATGTACCACAATGTTAATTGCAGCACTATTTACAATAACCAGGACAGGGATGCAACCTACATGTCCATCAAGAGATGATTAGATAAAGAAGATGTGGCACATATAAACAATGGAATATTACTCATCCATAAAATGAAATGAAACTGAGGTATTTGTAGTGAGGTGGATGGACCTAGAGTTTGTCATACAGAGTTAAGTAAGTCAGAAAGAGAAAAACATATATCATATGCTAACACATATGTATGGAATCTAAAAAAATAAAAATGGTGCTTATGAACTTTGGGGCAGGACAGGAATAAAGACACAGATGTAGATAATGGACTTGAGGACATGGGGAGGGGGAAGGGTTATCTGGGACAAAGTGAGAGAGTAACATTGACATATACACACTACCAAATGTAAAATAGATAGCTTGAGGGAAGTAGCTGCATAGCACAGGGAGATAGATCAGCTCGGTGCTTTGCGACCACCTAGAGGGGTGGGATAAGAGTGTGGGAGGGAGACACAAGAGGGAAGAGATATGGGGATGTATGTGTGTATATATATATATATATATATATATATATATATATATATATGTATATATATATATGATTCACTTTGTTATAAAGCAGAAACTAACACACCATTGTAAAGTAATTGTACTTCAATAAAGATGTTAAAATAATGGAACTTTTTTAATCTAGAGAAATAACTACTGGAAAAATATTAAGAACTATACCTAAATATTTAGGGATCCATCAAGATGTTTTATCGAACATCTTAAAATTCAAATTTCAAGTCTTCAAAATCTAATAAAACTGAACTCTCAATATGCAGTATTAAAGAGGTGTTACCATTGTGGTGAATCAAGTTGAAATGATTCATGACATACACTTATATACATTTATCTAATCAAAAACATTTAGAGGGCTTCCCTGGTGGCACAGTGGTTGAGAGTCCACCTGCCGATGCAGGGGACACGGGTTCCTGCCCCGGTCCGGGAAGATCCCACATGCCACGGAGCAGCTGGGCCCGTGAGCCATGGCCGCTGAGACTGCACGTCCAGAGCCTATGCTCCGCAACGGGAGAATCCACAACAGTGAGAGGCCCACATACCAAAGAAAGAAAAGAAAGAAAAACATTTAGAGTATTTACCTAAGTTTCTGTGTACTGTAACTTGGTCAAAATCTCAGGAACTGTAAAACTATACAAGATTTAACAGAAAGTAAAGAATGTTTTTCTTTCTCTTAAAGCTGGCATATTTTATGACTAACTAAGCATTTTAGAAATAACATTTCTCCATTTCTCTCTTCCACAGGTTCTGTTTACCAGGTTGATTTTTGCACATTTGTTATTAACCTATATCAATACACAGTCACATCTGAGCTATGGAAATCTATGTTCATTTATATCTGTTAAGTTATACTGCTATCTGTTATTTTGCAAAAATACTGACAGATCATTTTATTTTCCAGAAAGCCTAAATCACTACTGCTTTTGTGACAGTGCCATATTATTTTCCCTTTGACTTCTAAGAACAATGATACATGAGTGACGCATAAGATTTAAAACCAAATAATGGACTATGTCTACATACATCAAATTCATAATAGGAGGACATTTTGTGCACTGCAGAAAATATTGAGGTCTGAAAACAATTGATCCTTGAATGACACATTCCCAAACTAAACTCAAATCATCATCAGAATTGATTCCTTGATGACTTTAACTTACATTATTAGTTTGATACTGATGTACTTTTTTTATGTTTTAACATTCTAAGGGTTTTACGTGTATAAATAGGTCACACATGTAAAACTTTCAAATTTAAAGCCCAGCAGACCAGGAAATTCAAACTTTGGTTATTGGAGACTCTATCACTTCACCATAATTCATTTTTTGTCATTCCATAAGATCTTGTTACAGAAAATCATAACAAGTGTCCATGAGTTCCAATATAATATACTCACAAAAATGAGTTTAAAAAGGAGAGATATATAAATTGTGTCATTACAAATCTTTTCACATTAGTTTATTAATTACTACCAGCTAAACATGCATAATACCTATCACATTATACAAAATTACTCCATGTACTTGTGTCATGAACTAACTATTTTTACTATGAATAAGTGTCCTTAATTGATCTTGGTAAAATCACTGGTTAAAATACTAGTTATGTGACTATGAAAAAAATATCCTGACATAAAATTCAGTATTATTTATCTTCTAAGGGGAAAGTGCTGTGAAATATTTTTAATCATAGACAAATTAAACATTTTCACATACTTTAAAATGAAAATATGGTTCATATTTCATCCTAATACTGACATTTATTTTCCTATCAAGGATTTCATATCATTTTTAGAATAATTAATCCTAATGGTAAGTCCTTTACTATTTTTATTTCCTGAGAATACTAACTTCAATTTTCCAATACATTTATAAATCATCTGTAATGCTTTAGTCTTCTCAGAAGGACCATAATAGCACTTATATTACATTTAAATTTTTTATTTAAAAAAATCACATTAATTTTACCATTTTCATATCCTGAGCATCTTTAACCTTTAGTTCTTTAATATGATATAATCTGACATTTTTATCTTATGCATCCTTATATTACTATGATCTTATTTTTACCTATGTCCTAAATTCATACATCATAGGATCTGATGTATGGTGTCTGTTATAAATTAAGATATTAAACAAACTATTTAATAATTTGTTTAGGGATCTTTGATGATCACTGTACCTACCAGCAGAGAGTTTTGTCCTCTATTCTTTCCAGTGGTGTGCTGTGCAGTGCACTTGTTGCTAATGCATTCTGTGGATAGCTCAGACTCTAATTTTACTATCATAAAAAAAATTGAGGAAATAGCCTTAATTGTATGTGTGTCAAATCAGTGATTGTATTGTCAAATCAGTGATTCCCAACTCTTGTTGCATATTAGAATCTCCTGATAACTTAAAAGTAATTTTTGATGCCCAGTCACCACCTCACTCCACCACAACTTTATGTTCTGTTGTAGGTCCTGGGCATCATGTTGAAAACCATTTGTGTAAGTTTACAGATATTTTTCTTTTAGATTACTGATAAAATCTTCACTATAGTCTGAATTTTCAGGAAATAATCAGAAATAAATATCTTCAATCTGCTGCTTCAGATGTAGAAGGAAATTTACAATGGTATACTAAACCTTGTAAATACTCATTAGGTTTCTTAAATGACTTGAAAAATACCTCCATGCAAATAAAAATGGTAGACCACTCTTTATTCTTAGAAATGACAAAGTTGGAGAACCTTATACATTGTCAACTGATATTGTCAGCTGACATAATCCCAAAGATGATCATAATCCTATTTTCTTTTTCATATTTCACTATTAATTTTTAAGTGTTTATATCAATTCTGTAAAAGTGTTTATGATGATAATGCTTTATATTGTACAATCCTTGCTATGTAAGAGTCATGATATGTGAAATATTACCTGTACAACAAGCAATTGCTTGTGAAAATATTTTCGAATTTTTAAACTTATTTACTCACTAATTCAAGAAATAGGAGCCAGGTTTCTACTAATGGCCAGCAAATTTGCCAAGTTCTGAGACTACTACAATAAACGTTAGACATGTATTTTAGCCTTAAGGAACACCAACTAGTTTGAGAGATGAGTCTTCAGACAACTATACTTCCCTGAATACTGAAATATTCAAATTATGTTAAAAAACATGGGAGAATGAGTCTTAAAAGATAGTCCTTATTAGCATTCCATAATAAGATAGATAATAATTTTGCTAAAATTTGTGGGTTCCATAAAAAGTGTAGCATTTTAGAATTAAAATAGAGAAATTCTGAAACAGGAATCAATAAATTTTAGCCCATTACCTGTTACTATCTGAGCTGAGAGTTAATAGTTTTTATACTTCTAATGGTTGGAGAAAAAATAATATTTCATAAATGTAAAGTTATCTGAAACTCAGATTTCATTTGCCATAAATAAAATGACATTGGAACACAGCCAGATTCATTTTAAATATTGTCTATGGCTGTGTTGCATTGTAATGGCAATGGCGAGTAGCTGCAAGAGGAGTCTGGCTTGCAACAACTAAACACTATCTGTCTTTTTACAGAAAAAGGTTGCCAATACCTGCTCCAGGTCAACACCGTTGACTAGAGCTTTCTGTAACAATGGGCATGTTCCATACCTGCACTATCAAAGACAATATCTACCGGGTATATGTAGCTATTGAGATCTTTTTTTTTTTCTTTTTTTTAAATTTTTTGTGGTACGCGGGCCTCTCACTGTTGTGGCCTCTCCCGTTGTGGAGCACAGGCTCCGGATGCTCAGGCTCAGCGGCCATGGCTCATGGGCCCAGCCGCTCCGCGGCATGTGGGATCTTCCCAGACCGGGGCACGAACCCGTGTCCCCTGCATCGGCAGGCGGACTCTCAACCACCGCGCCACCAGGGAAGCCCTACTGAGATCTTGATATGTGATCAGTGTGATGATGAAACTGATTATATATTTTAATTAAAATTTCTCTATTTTTAATTATTATTTTATTCTAATGTTTTAAGTTCAGTTCATTTTGAGCAATTTAATGTATCATTAATAGTTAAAAGTATTTACTCTGGAGTAAGGATGCATAGAGTTTAAGTTCAGCTCTTATCCAAACTGGTTCTGAACCTTGGAAAATCTAATCTTTTGGATGTACTACTATACCTATCTTACTTATTAGTACTGAATGAGTTAATACCTGTAAAGCACATATGATTCTAACTGGAAAACAGATGCTGAAATAGTGATGGCCATTACATTATGGTTGTTTTGACATTAATATATTCAACAAATTAACACACCAGATATTTGTATTCCCAACACCTATTATAGGTGCCAAGAACACAACTGAAGCAACAGAGAGGATATCTGTTTTGGTAGAGCTCATGTATTGCTAGCCATGATGCAATATAAGATACAACAAAAATATTTGGCATTAGTTACAAGTAATTACTTATATGAATCAAGAACATATTGACATCATAAAAGGGAATAAATCAGAAGTTAACTGCAAAATCTGCTATAAGCCTATGTAATCTACAGCCTCCAATTTTAATTTTTTGCTTACTTTGGATCATCTCCAATATTCTTACTGATGGATTTTGTAGAAATAAAGTATAAATCAAATTTTTTAAAATTTGTATTAACAGAAAGCAATGGGTATCTCTTTAATATATTGATGTTCCCCAAGTTATTTTATTTTTAAAAAGTCTTCTACAGGGCTTCCCTTGTGGCACAGTGGTTGAGAGTCCACCTGCCGATGCAGGGGACACGGGTTCGTGCCCCGGTCCACGAAGATCCCACATGCCACAGAGCAGCTGGGCCCGTGAGCCATGGCCGCTAAGCCTGCGTGTCCAGAGCCTGTGCTCCACAGCAGGAGAGGCCACAACAGTGAGAGGCCCATGTACCACAAAAAAAAAAAAAAAGTCTTCTACAAAGATATCAAAGTAAAAGAAAATTACAGGCCAAAATCACTGAAGAATGTAGATGCAAAAAATGCTCAACAAAATACTGCAAACCGAATCCAACAACACATTGAAAGAATCATACACACTGATCAAGTGGGATTTACCCCTGGGTTGCTAGGATTCTTCAATATACACAAATCAATGTGATACACATTAACAAATTGAATAAAAACCATATGATCATCTCAATAGATGCAGAAAAAACTTTCAACAAAATTCAACACCCATTTGAGAGAGATAAAACCTCTCCAGAAAGTAGGCATAGAGGGAACTTACCTCAACACAATAAAGGCCATATATGACAAACCTAACATCATATTCAATGGTGAAAAGCTGAAAGCATTTCCTCTAAGATTAGGAACAAAACGAGGACATCCACTCTCACCTCTATTACTCAACATAGTTTTGGGAGTCCTAGCCACGACTATTAGAGAAGAAAAAGATATAAAAGGAATCCAAATTGGGAAGTAAGATGTAAATCTGTCACTGTTTGAAGACGACATGATACTATACATAGAAAATCCTAAATATATTACCAGAAGACTACTAGAAGTCAATGAATCTGGTAAAGTTGCAGGAGATAAAATTAATGCACAGAAATCTCTTGCATTCCTATACACTAACAATGAAAGATCAGAAAGAGAGATTAAAGAACCAATCCCATTTACCATCACACCAAAAAGAATAAAATACCTAAGAATAAACCTACCTAAGGAGGCAAAAGACCTGTACTCTGAAATCAAAGATGATACAAACTGATGGAGAGATATACCATGTCCTTCAATTGGAAGAATCAATATTGCAAAAATAGCTATACTATCCAAAACAACTTACCAATTCAGTGCAATCCCTGTCAAATTACCAAAGGCATTTTTCACAGAATTAGAACAAAAAATTATATACTTTGTACGGAAACACAAAAGACCCTGAATGGTGAAAGCCATCTTGAGAAAGAAGAATGGAGCTGGAGAAGCCAGGCTCCTGGACCTCAGACTATACTGCAAAGCTACAGTAATCACAACAGTATACTACTGGCACAAAAACAGAAATATAGACCAATGGAACAGGATAGAAAGCCCAGAGATAAACACATGCAGCTATGGTCAACTAATCTATGACAAAGGAGGCAAGGATGTACAATGGAGAAAAGACAGCCTCTTCAATAAGTGGTGCTGGGAAAACTGGATAGCTAAATGTAGAAGAATGAAATTAGAACACTCCCTAACACCCTACACACACAGACACAAAAAAACTCAAAATGGATTAAGGCCAGACACTATAAAACTCTTGGCAGAAAATATAGGCAGAACACTTTTTGACATAAATCACAGCAAGATATTTTTCAATCCACCACCTAGAGTAATGAAAATAAAAACAAAAATAAACAAATGGGGAGTAATTAAACTTAAAAACTTTTGTACAGCAAAGGAAACCATAAACAAAATGAAAAGACAACCCTCAGGTTGGGAAAAAATATTTGCAAATGAAGCAACTGACAAGGAATTAATTTCCAAGATATACAAACTGCTCATGCAGCTCAATATCAGAAAACAAACAACCCAGTCAAAAAATGGGCAGAAGACCTGAATAGACATTTCTCCAAAGAAGACATATAGATGGCCAACAAATACATGAAAAGATGCTCAACATCACTAAGTGTTAAAGAAATACAAATTGAAACTACAATGAGGTATCACCTCACACCAGTCAGAATGGGCATCATCCAAAAATCTACAAACAATAAATGTTGGAGAGGGTGTGGAGAAAAGGGAACCCTCCTACACTGTTTGTGGGAATGTAAATTGGTACAGCCACTATGGAGAACAGTAGGGAGGTTCCTTAAAAAACTAAATATAGAGCAACCACATGACTAGCAATCTCACTCCTAGGCATATATCTAGAGAAAACCAGAATTCGAAAGGATGCATGCACTCCAACGTTCATTGCAGCACTATTTACGATAGCCAGGATATGGAAGCAACCTAAATGTCCACTGACAGAATGGATAAAGAAGATGTGGTACCTATATACAATGGAATATTACTCAGCCATAAAAAGGAATGAGATAGTACTATTTGCAGAGATGTGGAGGCAAATAGTGTGAAGTGAAAATTTTAGGTAAACATACCATATGTTTATATAATTAGAAAAAAGTTACCTATTTATGGATTTTATGATGGTGTTATCAGCGTTTTCAAAATTATGATTTGGTACCAATCTCACACAAAGTAAATATTGACTTCCATATCTAATTTTATTCATAGTTTTTATCCTTTTCCTTTTGTATCCTTCTCCCCCCCATCCCTGAAACTGTGTAAGCTTTAGCCAGCATAAAACCTGGATCTGCCTTGATCAGTTTTAAAACGGATACTAGTTGGAAAATATTTTGTTACAGTAAAGTTTCTGGGCTATATATATATTTCCAAAAACAAAAAACTATGGAAAATATTAAAAAGGTATATCTCTAAATATAAGGCGTGGTAGGTATTATGCTTCTTTATATGTGACCTGAGAACAGGAATTCCTTTGAACTTAATGAAAATGCAACATTTAGGCCAGATCTAAGACAGCCAGAGAAAGGTGGGAAAATATGTAAGATTTTTAATGTCTTACTTAGACTGAAGAATTATTTCCAATCATGTATTAACTAAGTATCACCTCTGAGCTATTAACAACGAATAATTTCATATGATACATGATTGAGCTCATAGCTCTATATTTAAATACTACTCTTTTCTCTGGAATACAAATAAGTGGGATGAACTAGTAATAATCCATATTTCAACTGTTTTTTTGCCTACTTTTATTATCAAATTGTATATATTAAGAACATTAGGGCTTCCCTTGTGGCGCAGTAGTTGAGAATCTGCCTGCTAATGCAGGGGACACAGGTTCGAGCCCTGGTCTGGGAGGATCCCACATGCCACGGAGCAACTAGGCCTGTGAGCCACAGCTACTGAGCCTGCGTGTCTGGAGCCTGTGCTCCGCAACAAGAGAGGCTGCGACAGTGAGAGGCCTGCGCACCGTGATGAAGAGTGGCCCCCACTTGCCGCAACTGGAGAAAGCCCTCCTACAGAAACGAAGACCCAACACAGCCAAAAATAAATTAATTAATTAACTCCTAACCCCAGCATTTAAAAAAAAAAAAAAAGAATATTATTCTATATGGATTCCTTTCATTTGTAGAATCATTTTTCCTCACTCTGTCCTCCTCCTCACATTACTATTTACACCATGAAAATTTAGTAACTTGGCAAATTTTTCCATTAAAAACTTATGGTATATATGTATGTTACTTTTCTTTCTTATGTGTCTAGGATGTCATTTCATAGCCTTATTTGCCTAGTTTCTATATAATGTCTTAAATATTACATGGAACTTAGATAGTTTGATATTATCCCACAAGTCACTGAGTCTATTTCTTTTCTTCAGTATTTAATCTGTGCTTCAATTTGGATAGTTTCTATTGCTATGTGTTCAGGTTCACTGATCTTTTATTCTACAGATGTTTACTGTAATCTGGTTTAGTTCATCTGGAAAAATTTTTATTTCAGTTATTGTATTTCTCATTTCTAGATATTCTTTTTTATTTATTTTTATATCTTTCATAAGCAGAAACCAGCAGCTGTCACTGCATGAACTTATTTGTTTATCCTTTCTTTATTGATCACACTCTGGTCCTGCTAGTTATCCAGTATATGAAAAGAGTTGTTTTATGTATTTTGTCTGGTATCCTAATTATTTAAAGCATGAATGAAAGCTCAGCACTCTATCATATCTAGAGAAAGAAGTCTTGAGTTTTCTTCTTACTAGTGTACATGACCCAGGCATACATTACCAAGACATTAGTTCAAAACCAGAAGGCTTATATTCAAAACCAGAAGGCTTATTAACACAACGATGAGATGTTTGTCTTTATTTATCTTAATGTGCAATGAGACTCACTTTACCTTGGCCTGCAATTGTGTGAGTAGGTGATATACTTCTAATTGAATTTTAGTATTGAAAACACGTGTGTGTGTGTGTGTGTGTGTGTGCATGCATGCCCATGTGCGTGCATGTCCATATGCTCCTGTCTATGATTTGAGGCCATAACTGAAAGAAATGACTACTTGACTACTTCACTTTAGATATTTAGGAAAAAAAAATGTAAATCAAAATATGAGAAATTAATGTATATAGAAGTAATAGAAGCAGGAAATAATAGAAATTATAAATAAATCTAAAATTGGAAAAAAATTTTTAAGCTATTGCAATGCTTGAACTAGAATGTGATAGAAAAGGAGATATATATATATATATATATATATAAAGACTATTTCTGAAATATAATTGTAAAATTCCTAAGTTATAATAATTATAAGTAATTATAAATTATAAATTTATCCTATGGGATAAAATTGAAAGTATATTTTAAGACTAATACACCATGTCCAAGTAGGTTTAGTTAAGGATATGAAGATGTTTCTATGTTAGCACACTCTGTTCAATCAGCAGTGGTAACCTTGCATTCAAACTGACAGTGAAACTCGTAACACAGTACTTTTCAAATAAAACCAAATTTATCTAGCCTTAATTAAGAATATAAGATGGGTAATGACAGGTAACACATTCTTTTCAGGTACACATGGAACATTCTCTAAGATAGATCACATGCTAGGCCACAAAAAAAGCCTCAGTAAATTTAAGAAAACTGATATCATATCAAGCATCTTTTCTAAACAACACTATGAGACCAGAAATCAAGTATAAGAAAAATGTGGCAAAAACACAAACACATGGAGGCTAAATAATATGCTACTCAACAACCCATGGATCACTGAAGAAATCAAAGAGGAAATTAAAAAATACCTAGAGACAAATAAAAATGAGAACACAACAATCCAAAACCTCTGGAACAAAGCAAAATCAATTCTAAGAGGGAAGTTTATAGAAATGAAAGCTTACCTCAGGAAACAAGACAAACCTCAAATAAACAACCTAATACACCTAAAGGAACTAGAAGAACAGACAAAACCCAAAGTTAGTAGATTTAAAAAAAAAATAGCAGAGATCAGAGCAGAAGTAAATAAAATAGACACTAAAAAATAATAGAAAAGATCCATGAACCTACAATATGGTTCTTTGAAAAAATAAGCAAAATTGATAAACCTTTAACCATATTCATCAAGAAAAAAGAGGGCTCAAATCAGTAAGATCAAAAATGAAAAAGGAGATGTTACAATAGACACCACAGAAATCCAAATGATCATAAGAGACTACTACAAGCAACTATATGCCAATAAAATGGACAACCTAGAAGAAACGGACAAATTCTTAGAAAAGTACAACCTTCCAAGACTGAACCAGGAAGAAATAGAAAATATGAACAAATTACCAGTACTAAAATTGAATCAGTAGTTTTAAAACCCCCAACAAATGAAAGTCCAGGACCAGATGGCTTCACAGGAAAATTCTACCTAACATATAGAGAAGAGTTAAAACCTATCCTTCTGAAAGTATTCCAAAAAATTTGCAGAGGAAGGAACACTTCTGAACTCATTCTATGAGGCAAGCATCAACCTGATACCAAAACGAGACAAAGGTATCACAATAAAATTACAGGTCAATATCACTGATGAATATAGATACAAAAATACTCAACAAAATATTAGCAAACGAAATCCAACAATACATTTGAAGGATCATACAAAATGATCAAGTGGGATTTAACCCAGGGATGCAAGGATTTTTCAATATCCACAAACCAACTGATGTCATACATCATATTGACAAATTGAAGATTAAAAACCATGTGATCATCTCAATAGGTTCATAAAAAGCCTTTGACAAAATTCAACATCCATTTATGATAAAAACTCTCCAGAAAGTGGGAATAGAGGCAACTTACCTCAACATAATAAAGGCAACATATGACAAACCCACAGCTAACATCATACTCGGTGGTGAAAAGCTGAAAGCATTTCCTCTAAGATCAAGAACAAGACAAGGATGTCCACTCTTGCCACTTTTAATCAACATAATTTTGGAAGTTCTAGCCACAGCAATCAGAAGAAAAATAAATAAAAGGAATCCAAACTGAAATGGATGAAGTAAAACTGTCACTGTCTGCAGATGACATGATACTAAACAAAGAAAATCCTAAAGATGCCACCAGAAAACTACTAGGGCTTATTGATAAATTCAGTTAAGTTGCAAGATACAAAATTAATATACAGAAATATGTTGCATTTCAATACACTAACAATGAACTATCAGAAAGAGAAATTAAGGAAACAGAAATTAAGGAACCAATCCAATTTACCATCACATGATAAAGAATAACTAGGAATAAATGGAATAAACCTACCTAAAGAGGTGAAAGATCTGTACTCAGAAAGCCATAAGACACTGATGAAAGAAACTGAAGATGACAAACAGATGGAAAGATATATCATGTTCATAGATTAGAAGAATCAATATTGTTAAAATGACCATACTACCCAAGGCAAGGTAAAGATTCAATGCAATCCCTATCAAAATTACAATGGCATTTTTCACAGAACTAGAACAAGTGATTTTAAAATTTGTATGGAAACACAAAAGTCCCTGAATAGGCAAAACAATGTTAAGAACAGAGGTGAAGGAATAATGCTCCCTGACTTCAGACTACACTACAAAGCTACAGTAATCAAAACGGTGTGGTACTGGCACAAAAACAGACACATAAATCAATGGAACAGGACAGAGAACCTAGAAATAAATCCACACACCCATGGACAATTAATCTATGACAAAAGAGGCAAGAATATACAATGGAGAAAAGACAGTCTTCTTAATAGCGGTGCTGGGAAAACAAAAGGTAAAAAACAAAACAAAACAGCTACATGTAAAAGAATGAAATTAGAACATTCTATGACACCATATACAAAAGTAAACTCAAAATAGATTAAAGACCTAAATGTAAGGCCAGATACTATAAAATTCTTAGAGTAAAACATAGGTAGAACAGTCTTTGCCATAAATCACAGCAATAGTTTTTTGGATCTGTCTCCTAGAAAAATGGAAATGAAAACAAATATAAACAAATGGAATCTAATTCAAAGCTTTTGAATACCAACAGAAACCACTGCCAAAATGAAAAGACAACCTATTGAATGGGAGAAAATATTTGCAAATAATAGGACCAATATGGGGTTGATATCCAACATATATAAATAGCTCATACAACTCATCATCAAAAAAAACAAACAACTCAATCAAATAATGAGCAGAAGGACTGAATAGACATTTTTTCCAAAGAGGAAATGTAGATCGCCAACAGGCACATGAAAAGATGTTCAACATCACTAGTCATCAGGGAAATGCAAATCAAAACCACAACGAGATATGGCCTCACACCTCTCAGAATGGCTATCATCAAAAAGAACACTAATAACAAATGCTGGAAAGGATGTGGAGAAAAGGGAACCTTTGTCCGCTGTTGGTGGGAATGTATATTGGTGTAGCCACTGTGGAAAACACTATGGATGGAGGTTTCTCAAAAAACTAAAATTAGGAATACCATATAACCCAGAAGTACCACTCCTGGGACATAGCTGAAAAAAACAAAAGCACTAATTGGAAAAGACAGATGCACCCTACTGTTCACAGCAGTATGATTTACTATTGGCAATATATGGAAGCAACCTAAGTGTCCTTCAATAGATCAATAGATAAAGAAGTGGTGTGTGTATACACACACACACACACACACTCACACACACACACAACAGAATACTACTCAGCCATAAAAAAAGAATGAAATTTTGCCATTTTCAGCAACTTGGATGGACTTGGAAGGCATTACAGTAAGTGAACTAAGTCAGACAGAGAAAGATAAATGCTGTATGATATCAATTTTATGTGGAATTAAAAAAAACTAGTGAATATAATGAAAAAAGCAGACTCACAAATATAGAGAGGGAAGCAACATAACGGTGAGTAATTGGGAGGAACAAACTATTGGGTGTAAGAGAGGCTACAAGGATGTATTGCACAACATGCGGAATATAGCCAATATTTTGTAATAACTGTAAATGGAGTATAACCATTAAAATGTGTATTAAAATTTAAAAATAGATTAGAATATAGAAGGTACAATTGAATCTTGTTTCTTTTGGCAAATATAATTGTAAATATTTAAAATGTAAAAAAAAAAAAAAAAAGGGTAACAATGTAACACATACAGCAACAGGAAAGTGAAGCTCTTATGACTCTCAGGTGCAGCTTATGTCCCCAAATAATTTCACACTTAAGACACACATGTTCATCCAAGTGCAGGGAAGTTGTAATCTCCATGCACCCATTATACACTGCTAGTCACAGAACCCCTTAAGAGTAATGACTATCTCATATTCTACAGTGCCATTACAGCTCATCAATACTGGTTACCAGCTATTCAATAAACAATATCAGTGATGAAGTACTGGTCGTTGGTCTGGCACATATTGATATTTCTTGATCTGATTCCCATTTATAGTGGCTCTACTGTTTTGTATAGATTTTTTAAGTTAATGATGCAAAAATAATCTGCCTAGGAGCTAAGGCATCAGGTATTTATGAGCCTATAGGAGAAGCCACAGAACCAGCTACTAACATTTTCCTTCCAGTGTGGGGATTTTTTCAGTACATATTATCATAATACATGAAAATGAGAAAGGATTTACCTATGTACATAGATGTAAGGAGTTTATAAAAAGACACCTGGTAAAATATAACATCCAATCTTTATTTTTAAAAAACCCTTAGTAAAATAAGGCTAAAAAGATTAAAATAGTTAATATAAATCTCCAAATGACTGTCAATGTCATGTGATACTTAATGGTGAAACAATGGTGAAACACTACATTCCAAACAAGTAAGAAACAAGAGAAGGAGTTATGTATCAAGATGGTGGCATAGGTTATTCCCCACTTGTCTTCCTCAGCAGAAGACCAAATAGCAACTATCCACAGACAAGACACCATTGTGAAAATCCCAGAACCTGGAGGTCAGGCTAAAGCACCCCCTTGACTGAGAAGGACGGCATTACAAGGGAAAGAGAAACAGTTTCATTTTGACCACATCACGCCTCTCCCAGGCCAGCACAGGACTGCACAAAGAGGGCTTTCTCCAGTGGAAAAACAGCTTGACGTGGATATCCAGCTCCCCAAGTGTTGTTGGATGCTTCCTAAGAGGCCCACTGGGGTCTCACCTCACAGGGATCACTGGGGGTGGGAGGGTCTGCAGGGCTCAATCATATGCAATAGACAATGAAGGGGAGAAGGCCTTCCTTGTATTAACCAGTGCTCAGATCTTGGTGAATTGCATTCCTGGTAACAGTGGCAGAGAGCCCAGCCAGCAGCTCTGCAAAACCAAGCCTGTGTCTCTATATGTCCAGGGAACCTAGTTGACAGTCAGACAAGGAGCCAAGCCAACAGTCTTGCCCAACTATCAAGCATAGCCTCTGGCCTCACAGAACCAGGGTGTCTGAACAGTGAACCTAGGCAACTTCTGAGCCCAGGCTAGGGCCCTGACTGATTGCTAAACAGCCTGAGGCCTAGCCCAAGCAGGGAGCCCAGCCATTGACCCTGCCTACCATCTTTAGCCCCACCCAACAGCAGGATAAAGGAGGCCCCACCCACTAGAAAGCCAGGCCAGTGACCTCATTCCACAGCAGAACACAACTAGCAGCCTACCTAGTCAGGAAGCCCAGTCTCCATCCCTGCCCAACTTCAGGACACAGCGTGTGGCCCCACCAGATTACATAGCACATCATGAGTCTCTGACCAACAACAAAGCTCTGATGTGGCTTTGTCTGAAACTGAGTCCAGTCAGGAGCACCATACAGCTGAGAGCACGTCCTGAGGCCCCACCCAACCAAGAGCCATTGCAGAGCCCACCTAGTGGCCTTACCTGAATTTGGAGCATAGTCTGTAGCCCCGCCAAGCAGAAAGTCCATCCTGTGGTCTCACTTGAACTCGCAGCCCAGCAAACTCATCCAACTGCAGAACCCAGCCAGCAGTAACCCTCTCCCAAGTCAGAACGAAGGCAGTGGTGTTGTCCAACCATAAACCCCAAAAGCAAGGCCTGCCTGCCTGTCTGGCTGCCAATGCTACCAGCTGAGCCCTCCAGTCCCCCAAGCTGATCTGACTGGTGATGGTCTTTCCCTGCAGAATCAAACCTGTAAAGCCTGGAAGAGGAGACTGCTTATTCAAATGCACAGTTACCAATGCAAAGATACCAGGATCACTAGGAACTGGGTCAGAAGGAAACCACCAAAGGAGACACATAAATATACTCACTGGTGCCAACTAAAGAATTGGCACTTGCCATCTGCCTCTACAAGGACTAAGACACTAGCTACTATAGCTGCTGACATTCAACACACCCTAAAAGGAGTTCAGGGTGGAGATCAGGAATGAGGCACTCTGTGCTCTTGGATAAACTGGCAGTACAGAGCTTCAGATAGTTAGAAATTTTCAGAAGAATATTTTATAAGCCTAATTCTTACATCTCATATCTAGAAAAGCATTAAAACCATTAATGGTGATATCTGCTCTTTGTGACGCAGCCAGCCTCTACCAAAATATTTGCTTGACTGCATGTACCCCTAAAATCATATATAACACTGACCTTTCCTCCAACCTCTTTGAAGCCGGTACCTCTAAGTTATCCAAGATGCTGTCTCTCAGGCTACAGTCCTCATTTTGCTCCAAAAAAAATTTAACTTACAACTGTCATGTGAACTTTCTTCAGTTGACACAGGTACATATAAATGTATATATTCAAAGTCAGATTCTCTAATATTGTTATGGTGGTACATAAATCACAACTAGAGTTTAAAAGTTAATACATTAAAAACTGTAATAATTTGGTTGTGGATGCACACTTTAAAAAGATGTAACTTGTAATATTAATCACCTAAAATCTGAGGAAGGGGAAAAGTAAAAGTACAAATTTAAAACATCCTATGTAAGGCTCATGGTAACCACAAAGGAAACACCTGTAGTAGATGCACAAAAGATTATGATAAAGGACTCAAAGAATATGTCTCAAAAAGTTTTCAAATCACAAAGGAAGACAAGCAAGAGAGGAAGCAAGGAACAAAGGACCTACAAAACAGTCAGAAAACAACAGAATCTCAATACTAGTAAGTCCTTACCTATAAATAATCAGTTTAAAGGTAAATGGATTAAAGTATCCATTAAAAAGACAGAATAGCTGAAAGAATAAAAAACAAGATCCCACAATATACTCACTTTACCTTTAAGGACACACATATACTGAACATAGAGGGATAGAAAAAGATATTTCTGGCAAATAATAACCAAAAGAAAGCAGGGGTAGCTAAACTTACACATACGGAAAAAGCTCTTTGACATTGGTCTTGGCAATGATTTTTTTGTTTATGACACCAGAAACAAGTATATGAAACGGCAATCAACCTCACTAATCATCAGGGAAATGCTAATTCAAACCATAATGAGCTATAACTTCACACCTGTTAAGATGGCTATTATCAAAAAGCACAATCTTGAAGAGTTATCTGCACCCCCCACCCCATGTTCACTGCAGAACTTTTCACAATAACCAAGACATGGAAACAATCTAAGTGTCCTTTAATGAATAAATGGATAAAGAAAACAAGATTATATAATGAAGTATTATTCAGACATAAGAAAAACCCTGTCATTTGTGACAACATGGATGAACCTTGAGTACATTATGTTAGGTGAAAGTCGTCAGAGAGAGAAAGACAAATACTGTATGATATCACTTATATGTAGAATCTGAGCAAAACTGAACTTATGGAAACAGAGTAAGTTTGGTTGCCAGGGGCTAGGTGGTGGGGGAAAATAGGGTACAGGCGGTCAAAGGGTACAAATTTCCAGTTATAAGATGAGTAAGTTCTAGGGGAACATAACATATCATGGTGACCATAGTTAACAATACTGATCATATACTTGAAAGTTGTTAAGAGTAGTAAATCTTAAAAGGTCTCACCACCAAAAAAAGAAAGAAATGTTAACTCTATGAGGTGATGGATATGTTAACTATCCTTATTGTAGTAATCATTTTGCAGTATATATATATATATATATATATATATATATATATATATATATATATAGCAAGTCATCACTTTGTATACTTTATACTTATACAATGTTATATGTCAACTATATCTCAATAAAACTGAAAAAATACAATACTTGAAAGTAGATGAAAAAATAAACAAGACAAAAATGTAGCCTTACATAATTTAACTTTGCTCTGCAATTCTTAGTGTAATTTCATAATAAAATGAAATAGGAAAAGTGTATTTTAAAAAATTGAGACACTGACTGCCTCTGGAAGAACATTAAAGTGGCTGACTACAAAATACATGGTTAAGAAATCAATAGTGTATTCATTCTGCAGTTAACTGATTGAGTACTTGTATGCCAAATATTGTGTTACTTAAAAGATAAAACTGAATGTTTCAGAGTCTTTTCTACAAAGGGCTTATCTACAGCAGTGGTCCTCAGCCAGAGCCACACTGGAATTGCCTGAAGAGGCTTTTGCTAAATACACAAGCATGAGCCACATATCAGAACTGTTGAATCATAGGTGCCTGTATTTTAGGAGAGAGAGAGAGGAAAAAAATCTTTTTTCCAATTCTTTTATGTATAAAGCCACTAATCCTGGGCTTCCCTGGTGGCACAGTGGTTACGAAGCTGCCTGCCAGTGCAGGGGACAAGGGTTCAAGTCCTGGTCCGGGAAGATCCCCCATGCCGCAGGGAGCAACTAAGCCTTTGCGCCACAACTACTGAGCCTGTGCTCTAGAGCCCACAAGCCACAACTACTGAGCCTGCATGTCACAACTACTGAGTCTGTGTGCCACAGTTACTGAAGCCTGCACTCCTAGAGCCTGTGATCTGCAACAAGAGAAGCCACCGCAATGAGAAGCCAATGCACTGCAATGAAGAGTAGGCCCCGCGTGCTGCAACTAGAGAAAGCCCACACGCAGCAACGAAGACCCAATGCAGCCAAAAATAAATTTAAAAATAAAATAAAGCCACTAATCCTAAGTAATTACAATGCAGTGAGTTACATATTATGATAAATGAAATAGAGGAGAAGAGTGGGGCCTTGCCCAAATTCAAAAATTAAGAAAGAATTCTTAGGGAAAAACAGTAAGTCAAAAACTGAATGGCGAATAAGAGTTTTTTACATGAATAAGTAGGTTTGGAAAGTTTGTTCCATGGAGGAAAAAGGAAAAAGAAATCTTGTGCAAAATCCCTGATGCAACAAAGTGGCCTAAGAACGAGACTTTTTCTATATACTGATCTTAACCCTTTGGAACGTAAATGGGGAGCAGAAATTGTCAAGAATTTTACAGAATTTGTATTTAAAAAAACAGCAATAAATTATAGAAAAGTCTATTCAGAGGTATGCAAAAGAATCAACATAGGAAATATATAGTATTCCTGAATGGGAACTCAGTCATATAAAGATGCAAATCTTCTCAAAATTAGTACATAAAGAAAAAAAAGTATCATATGGTTTGCATTTATGTACTGATATTTCATCAGAATACACTCATTAAAATATCATAAGGTTCTTTAACGTGTACTCTGTTTCCTGGATTCACTCTAACTTTAGATTAGATTTTTAAATTTTTATTTCACTTATTTTCATTTTTATTCACTTCATTTTGGAAAGGGTATATTTTTGTTCCTAAAGATCAGATACTTATGTGAGTCTTCATACATAGAGATAGAAGATAAAAAACATTAGGAACAACTCTAAGGGGAAAATATGAAAAAATAAAAAACAGATTTCCAACCAGATTATGAAATACCAAATTTGACCAATAAGAATAAACTTGAGTTGACTCTTTGCTGTACTAGAAATTAAAGATGATCTACGATTAAAAAAGCCACCCAGGGCCTCTGGCAATGGCTAAATATGTAGGCAATGTAAACTTAAAAAGTAAACAAATTTTCTTAAAAAATGAACTCAGTTGGGGTCTAACATTACAAAAAATGTTTATGTCAAAGATTCAAAAGGAGAGAAGAGAGGTAACCTGGGCATTTGAATCTAATGTTCCCTTGATAAGAAAGAGACAAATCCCCAAGTAAATGAGATTTTAATGACATTCTATCACTACTGATAGGATACAAAGAAAAAAAAAAAGAGATGCATAATATTTGAACACAATGATTAACAAAATTGGCTCACCTGATAATTACAGAACATGCACAAAAACAGGACAATACATATTATTTTCAACTTCACATTAAACATTTCAACAAAGTTGGTCCTTTGACGTCACAAAGTTAGTCTCTAATTTAAAAGGATTCAAATTATACAAAGTATGCTCTTTGACCATGAAATAATTAAGACAGAAATCCGTAATAAAATGTTAATGATCCTCTTTTTTTTTTAACATCTTTATTGGGGTATAATTGCTTTACATTGCTGTGCTAGTTTCTGCTGCATAACAAAGTGAATCAGCTATACATATATATATCCCCATATCCCCTCCCTCTTGCACCTACCTCCCAACCTCCTTATCCCACCCCTCTAGGTGGTCACAAAGCACCGAGCTGGTCTCCCTGTGCTATGCGGCTGCTTCCCACTAGCTATCTATTTTACATTTGGTAGTGTATATATGTCCATGCCACTCTCTTACTTTGTCACAGCTTACCCTTCCCCCTCCCCGTGTCCTCAAGTCCATTCTCTATGTCTGCATCTTTATTCCTGTCCATATTTTGAAATTAAGCAGTACAATTCTAAATAACTTGAGGTCAAGAAGAAATCACGAGACAAGATACCGGAAGAGTAAGACGCGGAGATTACCTTCCTCGCACAGATACACCAGAAATACAACTACACGTGGAACAACTCCTGCAGAAAACCTACTGAACGCTGGCAGAAGACCTCAGACCTCCCAAAAGGCAAGAAACTCCACACTTACCTGGGTAGGGCAAACAAGAAACCTAAAAACAGAGACAGAGGATAGGGACGGGACCAGCACCAGTGGGAGGGAGTTGTGAAGCAGGAAAGGTTTCCACACACTAAGAAGCCCCTTTGCGGGCGGAGACTGCGGGTGGTGGAGCGCGGAAGCTCCGGAGTCCCAGAGGAGAGCAGAGCAACAGGGGCGCGGAGGACAAAGCAGAGAGATTTCCGCACGGAGGATAGGCGCGGACCGGCACTCACCAGCCTGAGAAGCTTGTCTGCTCCTGCGCCAGGGCGGGCGCGGCTGGGAGCTGAGGCTCGGGCTTCGGTCGGAGAGCAGGGAGAGGACTGGGGTTGGCGGCTTGAACACAGCCTGCAGGGGGTTAGTGCACCACAGCTACCCGGCACGGAGTCCGGGAAAAAGTCTGGACCTGCCGAGGAGGCAATAGACTTTTTCTTCCCTCTTTGTTTCCTGGTGCGCGAGGAGAGGGGATTAAGAGCGCTGCTTCAAGGAGCTCCATAGATGGGTGCAAGATGCGGCTAAAAGAGCGGGCGCCAGAGACGGGTCTGAGATGCTAAGGCTGCTGCTGCTGCCACCAAGAAGCCTGTGTGCGAGCACAGGTCACTCTCCACACCTCCCCTCCCGGAGCCTGTGCAGCCCGCCAACGCCAGGGTCCCGTGATCCAGGGACGGCTTCCCCAGGAGAACGCACAGCACGCCTCAGGCTGGTACAACATCCCATTGGCCTCTGCCGCCGCAGCCTCGCCCTGCACTGCGTGCCCCCCCCCCCG